>QKQZ01049607.1:0-34077 GCA_003595255.1 Solenopsis fugax
CAGGGCGAGGGCACCGCCGCCCCCGCGGTATCCACCGGACTGTCCGGGTGCGCCGGCGATGACGGCGACGAGAGCTCGAGCCCGTCGCCGAACAGCAGCCTCCTGAACAATCTCAACAATAATTGTAACTCGAATCGTCAATGCGCGACCGACTTCAGCATCGCTGCGATCATGGCGCGGGATTCCCGCCAGCAACAGCAGCAGCAGCAGCAGCAGCAGCAACAGCAGCAGCAGCAGCAGCAGCAGCAACAACAGCCACAACAGTCGCATCATCATAAACATTCACAGCAGCAGGCCGTCGGAGGCGGTAAACTGCATCAGCACGGTGAGTTTCTTCGAAGTTAATGGTCGAACCGGGATTTTGGGGTAGATCTTTTTGAGCGTGACGAATTTGGAAGTGATTTGTAGAGAACGACGAAATAACAAAAAGTAACGAAAGTAACCCAGTGTCGAGAGATTATTCGGAAGATTCGAAGATAATGTTTCCATTAATCTTTACGAGACAACAAACCACTATAATGTCACTAAAATATGTCATATTTTGTGAAGCAAAGAATACAATGAATTACAATAAATCTTACAAGAAAAACTTGCTTTAAGGTTTTAAAAATAGACCTTTCTTTAAAGCAAAGTGAATGTGAAAAGATGGTAAACATTAAAAGAATATCAAAATAACACCGAAACGTGGTGTATTCTCTAAATTGTAAATTTGAAAAATATAAGGGCTATTAGAGTACTCTAAATTTGAAAAATATAAGGGCTATTAGAGTACTCTAAATTTGAAAAATATAAGGGCTATTAGAGTACTCTAATAGCCTTTATATTTTTCAAATTGTCAAAAGAAAATATTTCAAGTAGCTTTCGCAAGTTTCCTTTTTCAAAAGAGTGAAAATTAATTGTTAGTTACGTCATTCTTGAATTGTTTTCTACAAATTTATTCAATGCTCTACATATTCTGTTTTCCAAATGTACTTTTAATCAATAGATACACATAAAATTAATTTCAAATAGTCGCAATTAATTGATCATAAATATAACTTTTGTAAAAATTATTTGATTTGCATTAAAATTATTTGGAACTTTATATATATATGCGAACTCGCGGTACGTATATTTATATTTTTATTTTGATTATTAAAATTATTATTAAAATGATCGTGTGAACATAGTTTCTTCGTACGCAAGCCATTGTTGTATATTATTGCAAATTTGCTTTCTGAAATTTTCATGAAATCCTTTCGCAATCGATCGTACAGCTTGTAACATCCGTGTAAACTTTACGAGCGTTTTAATTATGCGCGCTTTGTCGATAAAAATTAATTAGCTTCGAAAGCCTCTCGAAGTCTCGATGCAACGCGCGTTGCGTCGTTACTGTTACATGAATCATTAAATGTCTTCCTTTTGCTTAAATAAATTATAAATCATGTGTTAGATGTAACGCGCCGAATATTTCACATTTTATTAGTGACTTTTGCATTATTCAAATAAGTAACATTTCTTCTTTTAATTACATAATACAATGTCTAACGTGAAGAGAGGTATACTTAACATATAATTATTTTTAATTTTAAGATACAAACAATTTTTTGCAATCGAGTTTGCATATTTTATGATTTTCATCTTACGATTTTGCTTATCTGAGGCACCATGCTTTAATTAAGCAATTTTAATATTTAATTTTGATGAATTATGTCCATTAATACATGTGTCAAAATCTTTTCATGCAAGACAGCAATTCGCTTCATCAGTATTCAAAGTGTTAAATATGATCGTGCAGCTTACATTTCAGTAATATTAACTCTAAATTTGATCACATTCATTTCTCCGAAAATTTCGTGATATAAATTCACGCCGTTTTCTTGGCTCGCGAGAACTCGTTAGTCAACAGTCGCGTAATTGACATTTTACGTCGGTGTATCAACGCGCAATTATTCTTCTGTGTCGCTACAATTAATATCGCAACTTTAATTTTTTATTGTTAGAAAATATTTCAATAAAAAATACGCGCACAAGCCGTCAAAAATAAAAATCATATTTTCTCAAAAACCAATTTCGCCAAAATCGATAGGTATCTTAATTTTCAATATTCTCAATTAATTTTCAATACTTTTACAATTATTCGTTAGTCTACTTTCGTAATTAATTTTGCGTATAGTTTATGTATCTATTTATTTAACGTGATAACATAACATTTGATAATACAATCTTCTATATTAGTTTAAAGTTAAATATAAATCGAACTCTAGAACATTATTTATTAAAGCGACAAGTCACTTCAGTCGATACACTTATCGCTAACGCTGGCGTCCTCGTGCGATATTGGAGGTCCTCGAGAACGTCGTTCATTAACGGCCAACAGCTTCATTACGCTATCACGTTTATTGTTATCGCGCCTCTCGCGGGCGCATCGTCGCCGCTCCGGTATGATATTGCACGAGTCATAACTCTCTTCGCGCGGCGCGCACCTCTCTTACCGTGGCGCATTAACTCGAAGAAAAATCGCTCACCCCTTTCGGTACGGCCATCCATAACGTTTAATGCGGCCATTCCCGACGAAAATGGAGCGGCCAGTCTATCGCGCGATTTTTGCGTTGTATCCCCGGCCTACCTGTCCGCCGTCATGGCTCATTATTTTTATTGCCCCGTTAAAAACTTGCCAATTAATTTTCGACCATTAACATTTATCGTGCACACTCCTCATATTCCGATCCTTTTAAAGTGTTTCGACGCCATCACGCGCGGACGGCGGGCGATTGCAAGATATGTGAAACGTAGGAAACGGTGAAAACTATAATGCTACGTGCCCGGTTTAAGTACCTTAACTATACTCGTGAAATTCACAAATAAGATACATCAGATTATTCATGAATGATTACTTATTTTATATGATTTATGCAAGTAATTTATCTTGAAATAAAAACAGTTTTTTTTTCCTCCAGTTTCTAAACTTTTTCCATTTGTGTGAAAAAAGAGAAAATATTTGGTAAATACAATGTACAATGTCAACGCGAGAATGAATTTTTTAGATGACTTATAGTTGATTCTTAGGCTCGCAAGAGCGGAGCTCTTGAGAAACGAACGAGACGTGTCTCGATGCCGGGAAATAAAACGGCGACAACCTCCTCGACGGAGCGTGAATTGCGCGGAAAGTTTTCCCGCTTGACGTCTTCTCGCGTTTAAGTATTAATTCCGGAAGCGCCGATGACGCACGTCGAAACTTGGACTATGATTATCTGCGAGCCGGCATTGTCAACGTGAACTGTATAAAGTTCCTATCTCTCCTATTCGATGTTATCTCGAAATTTTTAACACGAGTAACATTGCGCTGATAATACCTCGTTGAATAATACTTAATTATTAGTACGAGTTGGCGATAAAATGTAATAATTATGTACAATAATTATTAAGTAATTGTGATACGTTTGGGGTATAATTTGATAAGCTTTTATTTATCGAGGCACTACTGATACATAAAAAATTAGCTTTGTCACATCACTCTAAATTATAACACTACATCGATAAGGTATAGTATTACGAATAGAAAATCTATAAAGGTTTGCAATATTAATGGAAATATTCTCATGATGTCAAATCTATAGCAGGGGTACTACTTCGAGAATCATTTTGCTACACTGTATCCGTACTTAAGAGACATTTGCCAGCGTCTAAGATCTTTTTTTTTTTTTTTAGAAAGATATTCGCGATTATGGAAAGGGTTGAGTGTTAAGGCGCGACGAGTGCAGGAACATGCTCGCCGTCGCGTTTTAATTCGCGCATTTGCGGACGTAAAAATGTCGACGAGGTAAATTACAAGCTGGCGCGGCACTCTAATGAGGCCCTCTAATATAGAAATTGTTCCGAACTGTCATTATCGAGATAAATGACCGGCGAGGGCCGCAGCTCGTAGCTGGGGACGAAAGCGGATCGTTTTTGTGGGGAAACGGGATAATGGCCCGTCACTTTCGTTTCTTTTAACGACCGAAAAAGGTGTCCGGAGCGAGGATTCGCGCGGTGAAGTCACTCCGTAATCCGTCGTGCATTTGGATAGCTATATTTCATAAATGGAAGGTAAATCGACTTAAATAGTTACTAAAGAGTCGTGCGATATGCATGGAAATTATTGTACACGATAAGGAAATTATTATTGTTATAGTAAAAGTGTAATAGAAATTGTTATTTTTACGATGCAAATGCATCATCATTGCTAATCATTTTGCTATATTTTATATGTGTAAACATTTCTTTGAAAGTAATCAACATCTCGATTTCACTCTCTCTTTTATTATAAACATATCTAAATTATTTATAACGCAAGCAAACTAAATTTTTTTAACAAGAAAATTTACTGTTTTCTTTAAACTGTAAATTAAAATGGTTCTTTGATTTAGTCACATGAATTATTATTATTTGTGTGGGAGTCTTATCAATTTAATTTTGATTAATTCATGAGATTTGTGATTATTTATCGTCTCAATATTTCCAGAATTATGCTATGTTTAATTTGATCAATTAATTATTTATTAATTATTTATATTATTAAAATGGATACCATTGAATTTGATAATTTCCAACTATCGATATTAACGATAATATTTTATGCAAGAGATAATGTAGTGCACCCAAATTTAACATTTTTAATTGTTCGGTGTGAAAAGATATATTCATAATAAATTATCTTAAAAATCGATACTTAAGGTTTATCTGTGATTGACTTGATCAAAGTTAGGCGCGATATTTTCGATTTATAGTTGATTCTTCGAAATCGTTCGCGGAATATCTGATTATGCATCTCTGATAATGGAGATTGTATTGTAGCAAATTCAACGCCAATGTTTTCGTGGCTCGGATAACGACCGTAAATTATATCGGCATTAATGAATTATTTAACACGCGCCGGCGTGAATGGTGGAATGGTAAACAATGCGATCGCCTAAATCGTTGAAATTCGTTCTCGCGGAATAATCAGCCGCGAATATTTTATGCGAGAGATGAGCCGCGCGACCGCGGCATTTCGTCGCTTTAGAAACTCGTTTGCGCGACAATGATATCCAAAATACCTATTGTGAGTTGTTCCACTGAAAATCACATATGCTAGGCACATACGGGTAAGCGAGAACAATCGAATTGATTATTATGCCTAGTGGTTAATAATAATTAATACGAATTAATAAATTTCGGGAACGTATCGTGTATTTAACAAATGTAAATTTTGTTTATTTAGAACAGCGCGAGATTTAAAATATTATTCTTGAGATATTCATTACGTATTTAGGAACGTATAAGAGTGTTTATATTCCTTCTGATAAGGAGGTCTCTCTTTTTCTGTAAATTTGCTTTTCAGCACGTGTTATCTTGTCGAAATAATCGATTCAGATATGTGGGCGAGGTGTACGTTTCTATTTCAACAATTTATATTCGCGCGTGTCTGTTAGTTTTACATCGTGATGGGTGAAGGATAAGCCCGCCAATTCGCCGTGATTCACTATCGAAATAGACTTCATCGTATTGACTATGGAAACTTAGGCAGACTTTACTCTCGGGCGCGATAAGAAACGCTGCATTATTCAGAAACACATGTCACGCCTAATTGAGAATGTTATTCGCATGTCAAGCGCGAACTTTGCTTAGAATCACAAATTTTCGATTAATCGCCCAGCTTCTAGATGGCCCATTAAATAAAATGGCGGATGGAACAACAAGATCCGAAAACCACTCGGTCCTCGCGCATAAATTGTCACGGCTCTAATGAATTATTTAACGTTACACGTCAATGAAATCCGAGTCGTGACTAGGAATGCTCAAATTTAGCTTTATCGATACTCAATCTTCGAAAATCAATTCTATTCACTTTGCGTGACGAGTTGATGGCATTGCTATGGAGGGAGGAAGATACATACATATTTATATTATAGATTGTGTAAAAATACATTCGTGAAATCTATGTGACTGATCGAAGTAAACATTGAGACAATATATTATGTACCGTTCATTCTTAATTGAAAAATGATTATGGAGATATTAATATTTAATTGTCGAGTAGGCATGGCTGAATTTATAGCATATAATAATTTATAATATCCTCGATGCGAGAGTTACACTCGCTATTAATATTTTGTCACAGTTTATTTTTAAATATGATTATGCGAAGATATTTTATATAGACATTATAGAGGCTTTTTTAGCACAATTCTTTTTAATCCAGCTGAATTAAAAAAAAAAAATAAAGATTTGACAAATTATCCTGAGAATATATTACACTGAGAATAAAAAGTTGTTAACTTGATTGAATTTCTTCAGTTTAAGTACAATATTTAAGTTAAATATATAAATACTTGAACTGAAAAAATTTAATCGAGTTGAAAAATTTAGTCAAGTTAACAACTTTTTCTCCTCACAGTGTACTTATCTCGCTCTATGGCACCGGCTACCGGAAGGGCGTAATTGACATTTCGATGGTGTGTAGTGAAATACGTAGTGTCGTGAGCACCGGCCGAGGTGAGACTCGAAAAAAAACCCGTTGTACACCGCGCATCGCATCGGCCCGGCCCAGGTGAGGTGTCCCATCGGAATTCTGGAAACGGCCGTGGCCGCTCTCGGCCGGGTCCAGCCAGACGTCCGAACGAGACCCGATGGTGTTCGGTTTCATCATCGCGTATCTTGGACGCCCGCAGCGAATAATCGCCCACGAAGATCCTACGTGGCGCGAAATTTACGGTCGGACTCGCTGCAATTCACCCACGGAAACGGGCCGCCATTCCCAAATAAACTCCGGCAAACGGCGGCATGAATCGGGCTCTCCTCCGGCGGACACACGCAAATGCGTACGGGCGTGTGTGTACGGGCGCGTCGAGAGGGTGTGCGAAGTAAATCTGCGATCCCGCGAACTTCGCCGTGCCGTAAAACTTGGTCGCGGCGAACTTCTTCCATTGAGATCGATATTCGTCGCGTAAATCAAACGGAAGATTTCCTTTCAACGAGCAGGGATAAAAGGGAGCCATATTTGTTCTTCTCCCTCGTTATTAAGAAAATAAGAGACAATCTTTAGATGCACGTAGCTTTAAAAATGATTTTCATCGTGAAAGTAAAAGCATGAATTAAAATTTACTTGCCGAATATATAAAATACTCAAAAATATATCGACTATTGAATTCTTCCTACGCTGCGTTTTCTTCGCTTTTTTTGGACCCAATAAATTGAATTAGACAAGCTTTCTGTTCTTCTATTCTAAGTCTAAGGTAACGGTCCTCGAATCTTTGTGTTACATCGAGAAGACAAGCAATCGCGCTATTAGGATAAGTTATTGCATCGCTCGTAAGCACGATTCGATTCTTAACAATCGAAATTCCCAATATAAGTTCTGGAAAACAATATAGCGAGTTAGATCGGTCGTTTCTTCGGTAGATACGCTTATGCGGCACAGCTGTGTCCTTATGTAAATCTGTCCACGATGGTCCTCGTGCTGCTTGATGCCGTTGTTTGCCGACGTTTGTTTTCTTGCACCTTCGGCTCGCTCGCTCGCTCGTTCGCTCGTTCACTCGCGAGCGAGAAATTTAAATGAGATGTTAAAACGGGGAAAGTACCGTGTGTCGTCGACCGACGGAATCGACGGCCGTTAGGCGAGATTTATTTTTACTATCGGCCGTCGAACATTTGCGTTAAACCCGATGCGTTACGTACCGCGAGGAAACCGGTATCCAACCGGGCATAACTGCGGGATTAAGCTCGGCGCGCTATCGGACCCGCGCTTAACGCTTAACATTGTTATCTCAACGCCGTAGTTTGTCTGAGTTCGCTTGTACCGGCCGATGAGTGTGCGATACAGCGAGAGACGCGCGGCCGAATTCGGGCCCGTCATCAAACTTTTGCTGTTGGGAAAATACCGCGTGGTATACTCAGAAGTGAATTTGTAGTTGCACACGTCTCTGGGGGAAGTCGCAATGCGGAGGCCATGATAACCGATAAGTCGTAAGAATTAGAAAAGCACACAGAAAAAAATGACTATCAAATCAACAATTTATTGTTTCATATATAAGCAAGAATATAAAATCTTCTCGGAAGAATTTGATAATCTTGATCAGACATAATTTGCTTACATAAAGAAACAAAATTTCTTTATATTAGCAAATTATGTCTCTTCGAGATTATAAATATTTCCAAGGAGATTTTATATTCTTGCTTATATATGAATGAATTGTTGATTTGATACTAATTTTTTTCTGTGCAGAAAGTTCCTTCAAATATTTCATCTCGCGCGATCGCCGAAAAGAAATGATTGGAACAAGCACTTCGGTGTGTATTTAGCGATAAATGTAATTTATCGCTGTCCTTCTACATTTTATTCTCTTTCTGATAGCGAAGAAATAAAAATGTTCTATACCGAGTGCTCGTTGCTAGAAATGTGGAGGTAATAATACGAAATCTTTCCAGAGGAGCCATCATCTTGCGCTCAGAATTGTCCATCGCAACGCGACACGCTGTATTTCATCTAGGCCATCAACGCGCGATTCTATATTACAAAACTCCTTGTTTGGTCGGCATAAATTTGGCGAACGCGCCGCGAAGAATTTTAATAGAATTAAAGCCGCGCGTTTCACCGGCGCCGAGTTTCTTCGAATCGATTTCGAACGGACTGCGAACGACGCTCGCGGGACTCCGAAGGGCCCTTGCGTTTTGAGTAATCGCAGGCCCTTAAAGTCCCCTGGTCCTTTTATTTCTTCACGCGCGCGCGCGCAGGTGCGGGGCCTCGCGAATTCCCGATTGAAACTCAGCGGGTTCGCGGACGACGCGAACAAAGCGGGTACGGGGAGCGCGTTAATTCCCAAACGGCCCCCAGGTATCCCCGGGATACGCGGGAATAAACGGTAGCTCGTTTTCACGAGCCGGTCGCGCGGAGCTCGGTCGAAATAAAAGAGCGTCACGGGGACATATAGGGTTTCGTCGGAGTGTCAACCATAATAAATAGCCAATGACTTAGTTAAGCGGGAAGCTACTCGGGCCCGAGCGCGAAGTTACGACCGGCCGATTCCGACCGGTCGGATCGGTTGGTTTGAGTAGGAAACAGGTGGTGGTGGGGCGATGTGAAGATTCTTTGTGAAGTCAAAGGTTCGCGAAAAAAAAAAGAAACAAAGATATGCACCCGATTTGAATGATATGTAAATTTTGTCGTGTTAACGATAGATATGTTAATAAATAGAATTAATGAATATAAAAATAATAAGAGTTTACTGTGCACAATTTCGAAAAATATATTACTTAATGCAATAAAAGTTTATCTTATTATTTTCCGATCTTTTTTAAAGCAACAGAAAAATGCTGATGATATAACATAGTTATAATTTTAATTTAATTTAATTTGTTTTGTATTCAAAATTCGAACAAAATCAACAAATTGCAACAAAATATATGTATGAAAAACAAAAATAAAAAATGCAAATATGCAATAGATGGAGCATGAGCGATGCACATATTACATTTTTAAATATTCAATTTTATAATAGTGAGAGATGGGTGGGAAGAGAAAACGAAGAAATCGTCAAGTCATCGTCAACGCGATTTTACATATTACAATTAAAATAAAACTGTATAATCTGAATTTGAGTCATAAACTAATGATCCTTTATTCTGCTTATTAATAATTGGTACATGCGAGCCGAGTCAAAGTGTTGACTGCAACGGAAAGTGCAGTCAACATTTATCTATTTCGTGTCCCTTGTTGATGTCCCACTTCGTGGTTCACCCACCTGGTTCACGCCAGATACTTAAACGATCGTTGACACGAGCCGACATCGAGCGCTTCGAAGATTCTCTCGTTCAGAACGAGCGCGACGATTCCACACCGAGGTGGTCCCGGCGACCCGCTTTTCTTCGTTGCAATCGAGATACATGCATACATTGTCGTTTGAATCAACGCGTTTCGTTAATAAACGCCAACTATAACGATATGACAATTAGGTTTACGCTTTCCGCTAAACGTGACTCTTATTATTGCGAATCAGCATTCTGATCTTAATTTGAAAATCGCGCGACTCTCTGAAATACAAACAGCAATCTTGCAATAAAATCTTTTCGCGAGGCAGCAGAAGTGCGACCGAAGTATCGCGAAACGATCTGTGATCGACAGCCACGCGAGATTCTATCACGACATTTTACCTGATCACAATGATCCCGCCAAGAGTTGCAAATCGTTTTGTAAGATTTCGCAGACAACTACGTCGTATCGCCGTATATTCTAATTTACGGAATACCGCATTATATGTTGTGTTATGTTACGGAAACAAGTCGTCACACTCTGGGAATACGCGATAAATATACATATATATCGTATTATTACCTCATTCGCGTCGGCATACACACGCAGATATTATTTAGTTCGTTAGATAAGAGTTCGCGGCTGATATTACACTCATTACAACAACGTTCGCGTGGAGATGGACGAGCGACGACGTTGTTTTCGAAAGGCGAAACGCAACGTAACAGCGCGGTCATTAGAGAGGCGTGGATGGAGCTCGAGATTACATTCGCATTCCTCCGTTCCGATAGTTTTGCAAATTGCCGGTAATGACAGGCGATCGGTCGATTTTCCAGGGTATGGAAACCGTTCGTGGAAAGCGGCGGCGGCGGCGAGCATCGAACGATGACGATATGCTTCGTTCAGCCGCGATTACACGCTGCGTTCTTACTCGAGTAAAACCGATTGGTTTGTGCGCTCTGAAATCATAGAGTGTGCCTCTCTCTCCGCCTGCCCACGGAATCTTATCGACGATTAGGCGATCGATCACCAGTTGCTGTAACCGGTAAAGTGCAGATGACAATTAGAAAAAGCGTAACGGAGATTGGAGTTGTAGATGTGAATGGTATTGTGCAAAAAAAAGAACTCTCAAAATATCGATTGTAATAATGGGACGGTTGACTAACAAATTAAAAAATTTTCCGATTGCGACTTCGTTAATCTACACTGAGAGAAAAAATTGTACTGGTGGCAACTATAAGGGGACAACCGTACAAATGTTGTTAATATAATTATAATATATATTTTTCGCAATAAATTCTTTACAGTTTCTTTACAGTTTTTTTACAGGGGGGATAAGGGGTCTAACACCAAGATGCAGGTTAGCATCGCTAATTATTAAATTATTTCTAATTTAATAAATGTGATATTACCTGTTTATGTTCAACTTATAGCTGCGTTATGACCGGAAAAGTAATTCGGCGCGTAGTCGGTTGAATTTGAAAAAAGGTATATAAAAATCACACAAGTAAAATTTATAAAAAGCACTAAGATCCAGCTTGACCGTACAAGGCGGTCTCTTTTAATTTGTATGTATTACATTAACGATCGAATATCTCCAGTTTTATAATTATAATATATAGTTAAGTGAACTATATTGTAGTTATTGCAACTAAGTTAATGGTCAAGAGAACTAATAAAAAAATAATTGTAGTATACTGTATAATATAGTAATTACAACTATTTTTTATTAGTTTTCTTAACCATAAACTTAGTTGCAATAACTATAATATAGTTCACTTAACTGTATATTATAATTATATTAACAAAATTTGTATGGTTGTTCCCTTATAGTTGCCACTACTACAATTTTTCTCTCATGGTAGGTATCGGATCGTACAATATGCGACCGCCGAGAACCACTTAATTACTCGTATCTGACGTGTGATATATTTTGGCATGCGCGAACCGCGCGCATTTCGCTCAAGTGACTCGGCGATTACGGCGGACAATTCGCGGAGAGGACCGGTTCAATTTCATAATAGCGAGAGGCGGGCAGGAAGAGAAAACGAAGGAATCGTCGAAGTCATCGTCACTTCGTTACCTCTGTCGAGAGCCGCGGCGCAACGTACAAATGACAGTGCTTGAAATACGAGGCGCGAACGACATTTGTTAGCGCCTTCCTGCCACGCTGACGCTCGTTCCGCGGTGATATCGAGGAGATACGCATATTATACCAGAGAGGCACGGTGTGGCTAGCTAGCTTGGGTTTGCCAATCGTGTTTCCTTTTGCGTTTCCGCGTGTTGGCGGTTTGTACCAACTCGGGCGGCAGCGTTATCTCTCAGCCATTGTCAAGTGTCATATTTATGTGAAAGGTTTTCACTGTAATTGAATATTTTTACGTCGATAGGCGTCGAGAATGTAAAAACATTTCAAAAGTTTGAATGGCGATTTTTTTTTTTAAACAAGCTATATTTTAGTAAATTATATTTTACTCCAGATTTTCTGATTTTAAATTCCCACAGAATAAGAGAGAGAATTTTATGAATTCTTGCAAGAAAAAAAATCATTTAACATGGCGTTAATGTTGGCATAAACTATTCTTGATGATCAGCGTAATGATTGCGTTGGCTAATGTAATGAACTGGCCTTGATCTCAATAGTAGGCGATATTAAAATGCTATTATGTTCGCTTTTTTCTCAAATCACAGTTTTTTAGCACATTGCATGTCAAGCCGTGTATATTCTCAGTAAAATGTAAATTGCTATCTCTTTTTATTGATCAACAATCATACACTTTCAAGTTCTCCAAAAGCGACTAAAATCGACTTAATCTTATCTACAAAGAGAAGGAGAGAACGTGCTTATTTTTATATTTATTTTTTTATATATACTTATTAAAAATATATAAATAACATGCATACGCAATATATTAATTAAGACTCTATAGTTAAAGAAAGTTGCAAAAAGATTATTTAGGAAAAAGAAAGGAATTGAGTCACATAATTGATTTAGTATTATTAAAATATTATTTATTTATTTTCTAATTAGCTACTTGCATAAATTTATCTATTAAGCCCACTTTAAACGATCTATGATTTGTGACAAAATTCTATTTATAATTTTATATATCAAATTATTAATGTAATTATAAATGAGAGAAAAAATTGTTGTATTATATGAATCATAATTTGATTTAAAATTATGTAAGTAAAGAATATTCGATTGTTCCTATTTATAATTCTGTCGCAAATTATAGATCGTGTGAAGCGAACTTTAAACATTTTCCTCGTCTTTCCGACAGGTATATTCATTATTATCAGTATCGCTTTAATTTCAAACTTGCATACCTTTTTTATTTTCCGTCGTAATTATTTATTGCGAATCTATTCTGTTTTTGCAAGATTGTTTCGCAAACGTTGACGCGAAGTGAGATGTCGAACGGTCTCGAATGATGTAATCAATTTTTTGCGCATGTCGAACGCGACGGAACGGACGCGAAAGTACGTCGTCTTCGGCGAAAAGGAACGCACCGCGTCACGCTCAGATTAATTTACGTTTCGCGAACAAACAAGGTGCCGGTTTTAATTACCTGTCGACAGATTGATTGATCGATCCGGAGACGTTCCTTCCATCGCGCGATCAGATACGGCGCGTCAATACTCAATTTACCTCGTTGCACGGCAAACGCAGACTTCCGCGACAGAGTCCTTTCCCTTCGCGCGGTCGCGCGCAAACGCACCGTACGGCCCGGCTTATATCGCTAATTTACTTTTCATTAATGACGGATCGATGAGTCGGCGTAATTCCGGCGACGCTTGACAGAGCGTTTTTAATACGCTTTCCGCTATCTTAATTAGATATTTAGACCTCGAAGGGCAGAGGGCGGAGGGACGGCTCGCTCGTGTTAATAGCGCGGAGGACCCGTTATCGGCGGCGCTAAATTAAAACGCGATCCGAGAAGGAACGGCCGCGATACTCGCAACCGTCTCGCAACATAACGCAGCGTTCCCGTCAGCCGCGAATATATATTTTCGATTTTCGGTGACGGTCGTAATTCATTCGCGCACGCTGCGCTCGCTCGTAAACTTGTCTCCTCGAACAGACGTCGACTTCCGCTGCTAAGTATTTATGATATCATCCTCGTTTCTCCTGTTAAATTACATTGTTAACTCTCGGAGCACCGAGTTATATATATTTTCTCAAACAGAGTGGAGAAGCTTTATCTTGGAAAAAAATATTTTTCTTTTTATTCTCTTTTTTTTTACCTGGAGAAGTGTAAGAAGCTCAAGAAGCGTCTTGTACAATTTTCTTACCTTCCAAAAGCTAAGGATCAAATTTCTATGTAAATCTTAGTCTCCTCCGCGATATTTCACGTACATTCGGCTGATACAAAGTTGATACAGCTGACTATTCGCGTTGCGATATCAAACGCAAAGTGAAGACATCAATTTGGCAATGCTTAGCGATTCTAACGAGTTGGTTCGCGCGCAATCGGATCAAACGATGAGGACGAGAGTGGTGCGCTCGTTCCCCTCGTAGATCGTCGTCCGCGCTCCTCGACCCGTTTCAATCTGTCCCGCGAGCGCTTTGATCCGCTTCGGCCGCGCGCGCACTCGCAACCGTAATTCACTCGGCGTGCCGTAAAGCCGCGAGATTCGCCAAGAGACTCGAGACGCGCGGCCGCCGGGAGGCGGCTCGTCATCCGTTTCGTCAGTCGTTTAACACGGCCGTAGATCGTGTCGAATAAAAATACGCGGATGACGGACCACACATTGAGATCCTCACTCGCGTACCTACGTCTCCCCAATTATGTGCCGCTGGTCGTTACGCTCCGGTAAACACGAGTGCACTCTCCTGGCGATTCGAATGGGACCAGAAGTTCAAACTATCATGTGAATAATTATTTAAAACATTGAATATCTCAGTTTATTTGTTTGTTCTCTTTAAATAAAAAGAATTTTAAACAATATCATGTTTTGGCTATACGAATTAAAACAAATAATTTTTTAATTCAAAGAAAGTATTGACAGAATGTAAAAAATAATTTAGTTGTTCTGGTTTTAAAAATATATTCCTTTCATTTGAAAAAAGATTTGCGTTGCACAACCAAACTATTTTTTTATTTCTAATAAAAGGAATAAGAAAACAATTTCTTCAAATCAGAGAAACTTTTCTTTAACCATAACATAATTATATGCAATAAATTTTTTATAGTATTCTCTTTTTAAAATTTAAATTGCTTGTCAATTTAATCTGCAATATTATGTATTTCGATTTCAGTTTAGGACTTTGTTTTAAGATCAATAATTGGCGGATAATTCACTTGAGCTGAGAATTATTCAATTCAAAACACATCCAGAGAAAAGTTTCTTTCTATAAAAAAAATATTTGTTAGAATTAAAGAAATTTGTGCATTAAAGTCCTAAACTGAAATCGAAATACGTAATATTGCAGATTAAATTGACAAGCAATTTAAATTTTAAAGAGAGAATACTACAAAGAATTTATTGCGTAAAATATCATCAGCCAGAGTTTGAATCTAGACCTTCCTATATTTCGTGACGAACATACCGAGGTATGTGCTGATTTTATCGTGACAACCAGTGATTGTCGGACAACAGATTGCCTTTTTCACGCAACGTACAAGTAAACACCATTAATTAAAAATTGACTGATGAAAATATCAAGCATAAAAGAAAGAAGTGTCGATATTTAAAAAAAATGTAATTTTTCTTCTTCGAATGTAACACGAGAGAATAGAAAATGGAAAGTGGTCGCGCTGTCAGTTTGATGCAAAGGGGACGGTAATACGCGACTTATTGGTAATTGCGTCGCTTTACGTAACCGGTCGGTGCGCGACCGGTGAAAATCACTGGTTTTCTGCCGGTCTGCGCTGGCGACGTCTCGAAAAACTGGCGGTACGTCCGCGATCGACGTGACGCAGCAAGTATCGCCTGATGCCGGGCTCTTATCGCGTCAAGACGCGCGACCCTCGCTGGCAACTTAATCACGGATATCCGAGGACGCCGATTCACTCTTTCCCTTGTCGCTCTCCTCTGCCACTCCGCAATTAAGCGAGGAAACACGCTCGATTTCAGGCCACGCGATGTTCCTGGGAAATAATGCGTCTCGCAATGCATGTCGTCGTCGAAGATTATCGTTTCTAATGTCGGGCGAGTGTCGGGCTCGCGCACGCACGTAACAAAATCAAAGGGTCCCTTAATTCTTAATATTCCAAATCAATTCTTCTTTAATCGGACCGCGTCGGTGTTGAAAAGAAAATGGAGACGGCTGGAGTCACGAGGCGAGATCGATAACTTATTAAGATTAATAATAATTTATTACCGCATTAATAAAGATTTATAAATCTCTTTATTGTAAATGAAGACATTGGCAAAGGTTCTGGAAGATAGGAACAGAGGAATAGATAGAAATTAAACCTTAAAAAAGAGAGAACGGACTCTATTATAGCTCGCACAGCATTTAAAAGGTTTGAAAGGGTTAAGCGATATAATATACTTTATGCAATTTTGAAGAATAATCTCTATAACGAAGAATCGTGCGAACATCTTCACGTTCTTCGCCACAGGTGTAACCATAATTCCGGCTACGCCCATCGAGCTGTATTAATGAAGCGATATCGATCGGCCGTTTCAGAATTTATGTACTCGATCTCGCGGCTGTTAAATAACTTCTTCGCGGAGTGTTAAACGCGCGCGAGCAGCTCGACTCGCGCAGGTGTACGCTGGCCCCCCCTCTTGCCGAGTAATAATCGTCGATAAATCGGCGTATCGGTGCCGACGGTAATTAATTATTGCTTTGTGGTTATCGGCTCTCTTGCGGTGGAAACGACGAGTTGCGTGCGGATAATCCTCGCCGACGAAGATCCTTCTATATTGAAAGGTTCGCAGCCGCGCGAGAGCTCGGAGCGCAACGTAAATACAGAGCCCGGCGACCGCAAGGGACTCTCCGCGGCGTTTTACGGCTAAAAGCCGGCCGACGAATGAAGATTACTGTTATTGCAAAGTGGTAATTCGTACCTAATATTCCGCGATGTGTAGCGGCCGCCGAGGAGTTTACTATTGCGCAAACAAGTCGCTCGGTTTATCGGATCAAATTACCTTTAACCTTCACCAAAGCGGTCCATTTGTCTAAACAGGCGAACACTCTCTCTTTACGCCTATTTTTACCAATGTAGGGTAACTTTGATCTCGGTTTAACTCTTTACTTTTCTCTAGTTTTAAGAATTGGAAAAAGGTAAAGAGTAAGTTAAACCGAGATCAAAGTTAATCAACATTGGTCGAAATGGACATTTAAGAATGAAAAATAACGGAAAGTCAAAAAAGTCTTTAAGAAAACGTTTATTTAGGAGAGAGTCGTTGAATGCGTATCACTTGAGTTGTTTTTTTATTACATTTCTTATTTTGTATTGATTTGTACGCAAATTAACGTTGTAGATTGATGATGTTTTAGAGATACTACAATATTTAATTTTTCATCAATAAGAAATTTATTTATCATAAGCCTTTTTATGCAACCAGTCTTCTATATCATACTTGTGAATCTCTTAAATTTTTATTGCCTTTGAAAGTATGGAATTTGTGAATTAAAATAATTAAAAATATAAGGAATCGGTAATTAATATTTATTTTATTAATAATTTATCGAGAAAAAAATCAAATATTTAATAATAAATAAATAATAATAATGAAGATGTAAGGAAACGTTGAAATAAAACTGGTTAGAATTTATCTTTGCAATGGATTTTTATTTATATCAATTGTTATAGTTCTACTGCTATCATTTATCTATTTTTACATTAATATCATTTATTATAATGTAAAATTTGTGATTGTATAATTTAGAAAACTGATAAATTTTATAAAAATATTGATTTAATCTTTATAATAATTGCAAATATGTATAAACAATAAATGTAAAATATTTTACAGTAAAATCTTCCTTTATGAAAATAAAGTATAAAATTGCACAATTACATTATCATCGGCTACATAAATTGATGAAAAATTAACAATTATATCAGATTTTTAAAGTGTTATTAGCAAGAATTAATTTGTTAAATTTTTGTCTATACTACTTATTTTTCATTTATTTCATATTTTTTTCATTAAATGTTACTTATATTAAGTAAAACTATAAAATATTAAGGAGATACGATTTAGACAACTAATATACATTCAACAATTTTCTGTGATAGAATAATGATATAAAATAGGATATATGTATATAATAAAAGTACAATACTTATATGATACATAATTAATAAAAATGCAAGTAATTTTTTAACAAGAGATTTTATTGAATCACTTAAAATTTTACTTCGACACTTTTTTTATTGAGATATTTATTTCCAAAATTATTTTAGAAACTTGATAAATGTTACACTTTTCTGGAATTGCTTAAATGTATTCAAAATTTTTTAAAGAAACTATAATTAAAAATTCTGAATCATATATATTAAGAAGAATTAAAGTTTACCTTTCACGAATGACTTTTGAGTTACTTAAAAATTTAGAATTATACATTTGCTCAGACGCAAATTAATATCAAATTAGTATCAGCGGGTTAACAACCAGGGATCAGCGCTGAACATTTTCCATATTGCACGATTTAATAAATACATTCATGTTCGAGAAGATATAAGTTCGATGTACGTGTATTTTCTATAATTTACATTCTATAATTAATAATTTATCACGCGTGTTATAAAGATGCACATAGAAAGGCAAGAAATATAAACGCGCGGTACAACCACGTGAAACGAATTGGAGATGTAATCGCGGGATAATTTACATAACTTGTGCGTCGTGTGCGATATTCATCATAATGCGAACTTTCGATACTTTATAAAACAAATAAAATATATTTCATTTAAGATACGGCAAAAGGCAGAAGGATTGGCCGACGGGTCGAAATACGTAAAACAAAAGTGGAGATTACGATCATTACGCTCATTATAATTTACACAGAGAGTACTACAATAATTTATGATGTCAACTTATACTAGGAAGATCTATGCATGCAAGAGTGCAAGACGCATTCATTCGACTTTAGAGTTTACTTCTTCATGAAAAGCTAAAATTTTTTTCTCTCTTGCGCGTACAAAGTAATCGTAAGCCGACGATCGAACGATCGCGTTTACCGCAAAATACGTGTGGTGTAAATCCGGGGCGAAATAACGGAGAACGTGAGGATAATTTACATATCGAACTGCGGAGAGGAGGGGAATAATTCGCGGCACGTACTGCCGTCGATCATTTTTGCGGCTGATCAATAACATCGCCGAACTTTCGCGGATCGTTCCTCTGGTCTCTCGCGGTTTAGGCGTTATTAAATGCAATATGACTAATGCCCTCGATTACGGCATGACGGTCATACACGGCCGGCGAGCGATATAATGAGCGCGCGGTAGCGCCTGGAAAAAGGATAATTATCCACTTACGACGGGGCTTGCTTTAGTTTAGCGTTATTAGCGTGATGCCGGCCAGGAGCGGCGGTACGTGAAATTATAACCTGCAGTAACTTAAGGTAAACCAAGAGACTTTATTTATCACCGCGTTACTCCTCTCTTTCTCTCTCTTCATCTGTGTATCGTTCGTTTGTGAGCTTTTACCCTGGACAAGAGATTGAAAAAACTGCGATATGGATATTTCGATGAGATTTATCTTCACCGTACATCGCGATGTACACGGAAAAAAAATATATTAGTAGCATTAGATCTAATTGAAAATGATCTTGTTAATTTAATAACGATATTAATGAAACAAATTTATTAAAACAAGAGCATGACGTAATGAATTAGCAAGATTATTTCCAATTAGAATAATGCTGCTAATATATCATCTTTTTATGTATGTAAGATCGAAATATTTAATATCGAAAAAACTATTATGACATTAATCGTGAGATGTGGGGATATTTTTTTTTTTATTATGCGTTTAACAAGAGCAATTGCTCTTTCTAAATCGGAATCAATGAAATCTTGCTGACTTGCAGTGCTGTACTTATAACTATGATTATCAATGACTATTCACTGTCTTTCAACGATTCAGATTAAGAGGAAGAAGGGAGGGAGGTACTTTCACTGATCGGAATCAGTATATATTATCATTGAAAGACAGTGCATACATATATCACTGATTGATATAGTTATAAGTACAGCACTGAAATCACAAACTATTCACTGTCTCTCAGCGAATAGTACACCGATTCCGATACTTGACAACCGGTTACAATAATTTATACGTATTTATTTCGCGCGTTTCCGCCTCGCTTTCAGCTTATAAATCATCTCGTATTATTTTAGCGGCGCGGCGACATTGAAATTCCGTCTTCCTTTCTCCATGTGCTCCTTTTCCGATAAGAAAAATGAGACTTTTCACGATGTACGCAGGAACGGTGATCGTACGGCGATCAATCGCGGATTTTCGCGGAGTGAAAACCGGAAAAGCGGCGAAGCCATAATACCCCCGACGCCGGATTTCGCCTTATGCCGAATGGACAATTAATTCCTCGCGCGCGCGGCATCAACGTGCAAAATTGATAGCCGGCACCTGACATACCAGCCAGGTCGGTACTTCGTAACTGCCCATTACGAAGTTTATTACGGTTTCCCCGGAGTAGAACGACGGCTTTTACCATGGAAACGCGCTCGCGCGAAGGCGCACGTGGTAAATACGTGTCCGCGAATTACGCGGAGAAGGGACCTGTTCAAATGGCAGACGCTGGTCTCGCATTCCCGTTAGGTATAAATAACTCTGATCTCAACTGCGCACGCGGCGAAGGCCCTTATCGGTGAGCCACGTAAAAATTGCCTGCGAATTTATTAAAGAGCCGCAGAGCCGGGGATATTTTCATCGACGGCGGCTCACGTTGCTCACGATCAACGCGTTGACTTCGAATCATCGCGGGCGATGTCGTAAAAGAAAATTTCTTTCGGCTTCGCCGCGCGAACGGGATCAATTTAACGTATCACAGTTTTAATTCGACTTTTCCCTTTAATTCAAGTTTTATCTGTTTACGATTACGTTTATCTTAACAACGGTCGAAAGTCGTTAAAACGAAATTAACCCTTCGCGCCGCCGCCGGCGAGCCGAGCCGCGCACAATCTTCGCATCGTACAATCACATCCTGTAGAAATTCGCGTGTATCTTGAAAAGAGAGCTCGACTTCCTGTCGCCCGTGCGTCGTGGCGCAACGATTAATCACCGTCGACGGCAATACGTCGCTTTATCAGCCGATTACTTTTCCCTTGCGTCATTAAAATCGGAAACAATCTGCGTAATATAATTGTAAAGCTGGCTTTTCAAGCGCGGAACGTTCGCAGCGTTATTTATAATCGATCGCACGATGCCGAACCGTCGAAGGAACCCGCTTATCGCCGCGGCCGTCGATATATTATCATCGATAAATGGATACCTATAACCACCGCCAAATGGATTACGCTTAGATTTACGTCGGTGTGATTGAACGGCGCGGAGCTGCATGCGCGACGCCACGCTGAATCGACGTGCCCGTAAACGGGTTACATTTGCGCGTGTAAACGCAAGGGATTAGCACGATCTGCGCGAAATAAAATGCCTCAATGAGACGCGGTGTCTTTGAGTTAATTGGAGATATTAATTAAGTAAGTCAGTTTAATCAACGCGATTTTCTCAGAACCTTCCACCTCTCGTGCCATATCTTCCAAATGCTTTAACATATAACTGAAATACAATCTCATTTCCGTCCTACACAGCAAAAATTGTCCGATGATATCTTGATAGATATTTAAGAGTGAAAACAAGATTTTAAGCTGGATTAATTAAATCAGATAAAATGTTTGACGTACACAGGGTAACTCCGGTATTACGCTGCGCGGGGATTTACGCCGCAAAAGTCGGAAAAAATAGGAGTGGATATAACCTGTTTGCAACTACTTTAGTATATGTCTTTATGTTATATTAGTATTGTGTTGTAATTTTAACTTTTTATTTTTAATATTAATGAAACCATTGAGTTGAATCAATTTGTCAATGTTACGAGTGGCGCAGCGATGTATTACAATTTACGTAAAACGATTACTTTCTCTGTAGGAAGTGTAAAAGGTTTATTGATAGATAGTAATAACTAGGTAGAGAGATAGTAAAGAATGAAGTACACGAAAATACAAGTTCTTAGCTCTTGTATTCTTTGTCTAATTTGATTGTCTCACTCACCATAAATCCCATCACTTTTGATATACTACAAAAATACATTTTTTAAAGTTTTTGTTTTACAAATATAAGAAAATAAATATTTCTAATTTTTTTATAGTGGTAGACAATATAAAGTTTTTATTCAATTCATTTTCCTTATACATAATGGATAATACTTGATAAATCAAGTTGTCGATCAGTTCGACGCATATATACCGGAGTTACCCTAATTGTTCACTCTATATTGCATTTTTTAAATTTAAATTGTAATATAATTTTATATGATGCATCGAGATTTTCGATGTCCCTCAATCGCTTAAATCGCATCGTCCACTCCTGCCCAGCATTTTCAACTCCTTAACATTCATTTAATTTTCGATTAAAATCTTAATCAGAGACACTCCCTTTCTTCATTATTCCGCTAATAGAGTTGTCGAATAAGCGATAAATAATCGCGCGTCACGAAAGCGACTTTTCATTAACGTCCATGCATACGTAAACGCGAGAATTTCCTTACGGGAAGGATCGAAACTTCACAGGTTCGGTGCAAGTAGGATGCGGCGCGACGTAAAAGCGTACCTATACGGAGATAGATATTAATCGGTGCCGAGGTACCCGTACGTACGTAATTTAGAATCGAGTTATCGCAATGTGTGCGCGCCGTCCGTCGGCTCCCTCGGACAAAATTAATAACGATTTGCGGTAATGGGCGGCCTGCCGTAAATTACGAATCGACGAACGGGCCTCGTTTTTAATTTCGCTCACCGCGCGGCACTTTCGCCGCCTCGCGCGGCGAGCGAAGGAAAACACGTCGTCGCCGGTACGCCGCGAAACGGGGAACGAACGACGAGATATAACTGTAATTGAACGGCTCTTAAATATTCATCGAGCGCGGTTCCATTCACGTTAACTCCCGTTCGCCGTCGCTATTTTAGTGACTACGCGGCTGAACGGATAAAAACGTGCGTCAATGACACGTCAGTGATAAACGCCGGTCCTTAAGCTCGACTGCCTCCGCTCGGCAGTAAGGTTTTACTACGCTTCAGCGAGCCTCGATTTTTATATCGGATCGTGCCGGAAGCGGTTTCCCTCTCGCGGTCGTTTCCGGTTGTGCACCCGTGTACAGGCGGCGCGGCGCGCTGATGGCGAATAAAAACCGCGGCTGCTAGGTGGATAATAATTCATAGTAATGACGCGGCGACGACTACGCTCTCGAGAGGATAATTCGGTATTATATAGCATTACGGAGCTCATAGACATATATTAAAGACTTTTTTTTAATATCGTGCACGATATGAAGCATGTACCGAACATTGCGAAAACATGGATTGCAGAAAGGGAAGCCAGCGGTTCTGGGGTCGCTCGCGGTGCTCCACCGGTTTCGGAGACGATCGGTCCGGAAGACGAGCCGGAAACGGACGATACCGGAAGCACGAGTGGAAAGGGCGCTTCGCCAGTGGTGAATCCTCTGCTCCAGGAGCGCTCGAACTGCGAGGAGCTGAAACACGTGGTGTGCCACCTCGAGACCAAGGATCTCTGGGACAAATTCAACGAGCTCGGCACGGAGATGATTATCACAAAGACTGGCAGGTAAGGTCAAAGTACTCGAAATTATCAATTTCCGCTACCTGAGAGGGTGATCGATATCTGAATTGTAATGCTGATTTGTCGGAATCGAAGATAACCGTAGGTCCACTCGAGGTGGTCATTGATAAGATTTTAATCATTCGATCGATGATTGTCGGATTTTCGAGTCAATGAATGACGTTATGTTATTAATTGTTACAGTTTAAACTCGTTTTTAATATATTGAGAGATAAGAAATACCATATGGTATATGGTTTTTTTTAAACCATATATTTTGATGCAAGCATTTGTTTGTTTTGTTTAAGTAAAAATATTTACTTTTAAGTAAAGAGAGATATTACCTTAAATATAATAATTTTATATTATTACATTTTTTACTTTTAAATAATGTTTTACAAATAAGTTAATATTATTAAATTTAATAAAATTGTTTTCTTAGATTAAAAAATCTGATTATCTTGAACATAAAAATAATTTAACAAGTAAATATTTTCTAGAACTGCCAGAAAAAAAATACTTGATTAAAAATTATTTCTCTATTTTATTTACATGAATATTTCAATTAAGAAATTTTGAACTTGACTGCAAGTAAATGAGCGATTAGGACCTCATTGTAAATACATTTTTTTTATTATACATTAAATAAAATTTTTTTGTTTTAAGATATTTTTTCTCTCAGTGTATTATATTATAATTTAAATTTTGAAATTAATTTTTTTATTTTTAGTATCTGATGTATATAACACAATTCTGTACTGTGTAACGTGATTCAGTAATCGTACAAATCGCACGCAATCTGCAGTTATCTTCACCAGCGTTAAGTTGACATAACAAACGATAAATTTAAAATTGCGTGTAACAATACTCGATGAAAGCCCGAGATATGCTTATAATTTTATTGTACGTTGATGCTGAGATAGAAAAAGGATAGTGTCGCGCGCGTGTTTCATGACGATTAATCGAAGGCTCGCACATCGGAAACAATTCCAGACTCGTTTCTCGAGGGGAGGGACGGGATAAACGCGATCCCCGGGGCAACCAGATGCTCCGGGGAATTCCCTCGGGACGATGTACCGCTAATGCATCGCAGGCTGGATTTCTCTCCTGGACAACGTCGGGGCGATTGACTCTTTCTCATTACTCGCGGCCGCTCACCCCTTCGGCCCTCGTCCCGAAACCGCCGTCGCCCCCGGGGTGATGTCGCTGCAAACTCAATCACGTCCTGCCACGGGTCACGACGCGACACCCACGAAAATTCCCGAGAGGGGACCCGGCGATAGAAACGGGCTAGGGTTAGGGCGAGAGGTGTCGTTACCCTGAGCAAGCTGTCACTCGCCTGACACGTTATACCGAAACATAAGCAAACGTCCTAATCGCATTGAAATTACGATCCTTTAATCGCGGGAATCGAACGGGGGAAAGAATGATATTATTCGAGGAACAATCAGCAGTCTAAAAGTTTGTTAAGATCAATTTCTTAAAATATGCCAAAATTATAATTCACACAAATAAAATATAAAGTACACTGAGAAAAAAAATTTGTTGACTTAAAAAAAATATTAGTTCATTCAACTAAATGCGGCGGTCACGGGCTGTCAAGCAAACATTTGTTAATTCAAAGAAATGTCATTTCGAGAAACTACAGATATTCATTCGAATTACTACCGTGTATTTGACTCAAATAAATTAACATTTGAACTAAGTAATTCATATGCAACTAAACGTATTTAGTTCAGTTAACAGTTTTTTTTTCTCAGTGCAGTAATACACAGAAAGAACGTGTTATTTTGTTAAAATCGATCTGAAAATAATTATATTGAACTATTAAGAAAATTATATTGGCTGTTTAAGTTGACTGCTAAAATTTCAAAACTTTCTGTAGCAATATTATCGTGTTTGAGCATCTTACATGGTTATTTTGATAGTAAAATTTCTGATCTATATCTGGCTTAATTTTTAAATGCTATAGTAAAAATGTTGTCTTTTCTATGGAATGGCACAATTTCAAAAATTATATTGCTCTTTTACGAAAGATAAAGTTTTCAGAGCTGCAAGTTATTTGGTCATGTAATTGTCAAGAAGTTCATTATTTTTTATGATTTTTATTTAGTATAAGAAAAAGTTTGATTGGAGAGAGAGAGAGAAAGACAGAGAGGGAAGAGAAAGAAAATTGGCGAGAATATTAGTGAGATCGATGCAACTATCTATTCTGCGGTGAGCCAACGTTACTTAACAAGTGACTGGAATCGCGAATAAAAAACGCTACAGACGCATTGCGGATCACGAACTCGGAAACGGCGGGAGAGAAAAGAGTAAAAACTTTAAACATATTTAACTTCTCAATTGGTTCGGGAATATAAAAACGCAGCGAGTAATCGGCTAGGTGAAATGTAAGCTTAACACACGTGTACACGTACAACATTTCCGCTCGCGAGCCTCTTTGTGAGTAAACAGATTCAATTGCGGATAACAAGAAAGTAACATAATGCAACACATCGTACAAATAAAAGGATAAGAATGCACACACACACACACACACACACAATATACTTCAGTAATATAAAACTGCGAAAGAGTTGAGACTACCTGAGCGCAGGGGGGCATAGACTGAAGGTGAAGAGGGATCGGGAAGAAGGGAGGTAGGAGAATAAAAAGCGGGGAACGAGCTGGTGGCAAGCTGGCGGGTTAAATTGCTATATTGACCGTCAGTCAATTAGTCGGGCCGGTGTAGAAACCGGGCGAGCTTATGCCAGTTTATAAGGGTCCTTGGGACGAGCGGTGGCGACCGGAGGCGTGAGGATTCGAGTGGGATCACACTGTGAGGGGAGAAGTCCAGGGAGGGATCTCTCAGGGCTGCCTATTCGCGGAAGGCAGTCGAGAAGTTTTATGTTCGCGGTTTGTCTCGAGGCTCGCGATATACCACCTTCTCAAACATATATCTTCGACTTAACGACGGAAATGCTAACATTGGACGCGAAGTTAACTATCGACGGAGAATAGCCCTTTGTACGGGTGTGATGTCCCATAGGGACATCATACGAATTGATCGTAGAATAAAAAACGCATGTTTAACACAATCGCATTACGGGTTATTGAAAAAGAAAGGCAATAGTAACGTGTCAAAGTCAGGCTGTAAAATCTTGTTTATTGAAGGATCTGATATTACTATGGAAAAAATTGCACTCAATTAAATTTTAATGCCGTCGCATATAATTCACACATTTTTTATTTATCGTCAAAATGTTCTTTCATGCATTTTTGCCAACGTATCTTGTCCGTAAACAAAACGAAATAGGGAGGGTTAAGGGTCACCATGGCTCTGGGCTATGATTTAACAAGATGGGGTGCGAGGATGGTCGCGCAGAATAACACTGGCGGGATCCTCAAGGAAACTTTCCGGAAGAGAAAGGAGGCGGAAAAGATGGGAGGGACGACGCGGCCGACGCGCGCCTAATTGCCCGCCGCGACGGGCAACATCCCTGCGCTTTATTCGTCGTAGGTTTCCTCCTTCGACCGGGGGGGGTTCGTTCCTCCAGCCGAGTGCGCGCCTACTCGTGCGTCGGTAATTAGATCTGCGTCTTAGGTCTTAGCGACATTGGTCGACTCTCCCTTCAGCCGTCAACTTACCGCCCCTTGTCGTCCCTTAGTATTTCCGCTAGGCAGTCCTGGCACTACTCTTGGCGATCCCTTCTCCTGTCTTCCTTCCATTATGCTTCTCTATGGAGGGCAAAGTTCAATTTTCTCGCTCACGCTATGTTTATATATATTTTTTTTTTATTTGGCAACTTTATTATTACGTAAGTTTTTCTGTTGCAAAATGCCAAGCTGTAAAGTATAGCTTCTGTAAATTCACAAATGTGTATTTAATCTTGAACATTTAAAACCTTACCACCTTTTATTTTATTTAATAAATCTTTAATTTATTTTTTTATTTTATGTACATTTTTTAACATTTGCTTACTGACTTAAGAATCTCTATCAGTGGGAACATGTTTTGTTTAAAGGATATTTGTAAAGGATCTGTCTATATCCTTTATTTTTACGGATTTCTATGCTCCCACGATTCAGACTTAGTTTTCAGACACAACCTGCATAAAGCCACCGTTCTCGCGGGGAGGTGGGAATTTGGCAGATAATCCGGTGGAAAAAAAGTTGCAGGTATCCTCGGAGTTTGTGCCCGCGTCACGAGAGAAACGGTCGCGCGAAAGCAGGGAGGGGTGGAGGGAGGGTTGAAAATCAGGCACAAACGAGGGCGAAGGGAGCCGGGGGCGGTGTGGCGCGAGAGGGTGAGGGTCCACCTTCTCCCTCGTTCAATTCATTAACAAAAGACGGCTTGATAAATAAAAGCATTACTCACACTCGTGGCGCTGGCGGGATGAATGCATACCGAGTCGACAAGGACCGAGGAGAAGACGTAGATAAGATCGGCGGGTGTCCCCGCGTTTTAGTGGTCGAGCAGCGGGAGGCCGGACACGGTATTAATGTTTGGCCTCCGAGGCAAAACATTCACGCCAGGTCCTCTGCCCCCGCGACCCCCGCACCACTAATCCCCAATCCGGGCCCGTCGCCCCTGCCGGCCCCCTTTCTTCGCTTATTCTCTTCTCTTGTGTCCCTTCGATGACCGCGAGCGGATCAACCCTAAAATTATCGCGAACCATTCCGGATCATTGATTGTTAAAATGCAATTCTTTTATTTTATCGAGAATTCCTAAGGAGAGTTCTGGTTCTGTCATTAGGAGATGAAGAATCAATTAAATCTGTTAATTTAAGCTTATGGTAGTAAACGTTATTCTAGGAACTGCCTCATAATGGAAAATCGTTAGATAGTTCATGAATAGCTGTTTCTGTATCGAATAAAAAAAATCTCAATTTTATCATTATCGATTTATGGATGTATAGAAGCTATAGAACATTTCTCAAAACATTAAGAAAATTTTGAAAAAATAATACATCGTTTTATATTGCATTTAAAAGTAATAGAAAAAATTTTGTGGCGATTTTCTATTTGAATAAAAAATTATTTCAATAGAAGAAATAGACATGTGCTCTAATGAAAGTATAATTAATGATGAAATAATGAAATAAGAACTAATGAAAAAAATCTGAACTTTTTAATAATATTTAAGTACTTTAAATATTCAGGATGATTTATGTAAAGTTTTATTACGATGCAGAGGTCAGTTCTTTATTTACAAAATAACTAAACAGACAATCACAATAAAACTTTGTATAAATCATCTTGAATATTGAAAGTACTTACACAAAAAAAATTGAGATTTTTCTTAATTTTTAATAACAAATAGAGTAGATAAACTAGAAAAATCTAATTTTATTCACACAACTGTCATATACATATATAGTTTATTTGAAGTGTTAATATTAAACACATTTCCAAATTTTATTTTATACCTACTTTGCAAGAACTGTATACATCCTTAAATAATTGTAGCTTTGATTTCTGTACTTGTAAAACGATTGATAAAATTGAATTTCTACTGAATTTGGACGACCACCCCGACGCTAATGATTTGAAACTGTTCAGAAGTATAATATTTAATTAGAACTTTAAAGATCTCCCCTTTGACCAAGGATACGTTTATGTTTGCGCAGGCGGATGTTTCCGACGTGTCGTGTCTCATTCAACGGGCTGAAGGCGGACAGCCGATATGCGGTCCTGATGGACATCGTGCCGGTCGACAATAAGAGGTATCGGTACGCATATCACAGGAGCTGCTGGTTGGTGGCCGGAAAGGCGGATCCGCCGGCGCCAGCCCGGCTCTACGTCCATCCGGATTCGCCTTTCACGGGCGAGCAACTCCGAAAGCAGGTCGTCTCCTTCGAGAAAGTCAAGCTCACCAACAACGACATGGACAGGCATGGACACGTGAGTATCTTTAGAAAAATTCCCCTTCGTACTGTCTCATTAAGATCAATCGCTGAACTCCGAGCTCGCGCAGATTGGCACAATAATCGAATTGCTATGATAATTCCTGTCAATTTTCGAAAGACATTGAATACGTAAAGATGAGAGAGAGAGAGAGAGAGGAAGAAAGTGTAATAGTTTTGTTGTCGCTGATTGGATTAGATTTTCAAACTCAATGAAGCTGTGAATAAAAACTTAGCAGTTCAGCGCTGATCATTTTGTGTAAATTATTTTCATACTTCCGGCGTTTCTATATTGGCTTGCTATAAAAAGCAAGATCCGACGAAGTGCAGAACTCCAATTCGCGCTACGACGGATGTGTTAAGTTTCTTATTGGATTAATTAATTAATAAGCCTCGTTCGCCCGTCTATTTCTCGCACGAAGGCATCCGGTTAATTCCTCGTGACACTTGTCAGACCGCGCCGTGAAGATCGACCTCTATTATTAAGTTCTTACAACTGCGAGATGAATAACTTAATCGCGCGTTTACGTAGTAACGCGACATCGATCTCCCGACGCGAATGTGAAGTGCCGTGCCGTCGTTCTGAATGATCTGCGGACCGGTGACAAGTGAAATGGAATAAAATCAGCAGACGCTTGCTCCTTACTTCTCATCCCCGAGTGTAATCATAGAAATTATATTTTTTATGAAAATAGAAGAGCACAAAATTATAATACTTTATCTAGTAACCTTTATAATCTTTCTCTCTATAGTATTTTTTCAAAAAAGTACTCGATGTACATACCGATAGAAAAGCAGAAATATTTATGATGTTTAATATTCTGACATTTACAGTTATAAAAAATATTTTGATAAATTACTAAGATTATTTATAAAATATCGATTATTAAATCTCATTACTATCGTGAAAAAAATAATATATATTTTTAATTCGATATGTAATTAAAATTCTCTAAATCTATACAGCTAAAGAAACAAGTTCTTTTCAGCGTCCCTTTGGCACATTTCATTTAGCTAATTTTAATTTAACCGCACAATGTGATAGCTCTATCGAACTGTCGACATTTTCTGACGGACGGGAAATTTTTCCACGTTTTTTTTTCACGACAGGGGCGGGAGGAGGGAGGGCAGACGTGGCCGTCCCGAGACGACTCGCGCATTAAACTTTTACACGTTACTCGACGCAGCTGCGACTAAAAGTACGACATTGTCGGCGTCGAAGACAGCAAGTGCACGCCTACCGCGTCCTCCGGTTGTTGCATTAATAAATCGACCGGCATCGATTGTTAGGTTCAACAAAGTTCAGTAAAGTGGAGCGTAACACGGCGACATTTCGCCCCGTCGCGTAAAGCTTTCATCTTATTCCTTTACCTTTTACATAGTTCCGAAATACATTTTTCCCCGCGGATAATTTTCTTTTTCTATAACCGCACACGTAGCGTGACACGGTCGGATTTACACAGGCGAGTTTGCAGCTGGTAGAGTTCAACGGTGATGACATTGCGAACCGCTCGCGAGAATTTTGAAAGGCATAAAGTTACAAGGAAATGAAGTGACGACGTATGAGTGATTTTTCAATGCGTAGAGATTATATTCGCATTTAGAAAGAATATCATTGTGCCTGTAAAGAGAGAGAGAGAGAGAGAGAGAGAGAGAGAGAGAATTAATTGAGTCAATTTCTCACGTTGCTTTAAAATCAAAAAGTCATCAAGGATGTCATCGCTGCAAATTCAACCAGCTTCGCGACCCACCGCACGTCTGGTTTACGAAAAAAAAAGAGAGAAATGACGCCGATAAAACGAAACTCATCGTAGCGCGATTTAGTCGCTCCACGGGATAATTTGACAGTCCGTTGTCTCGTTTGTCATAAGACACGGGAATCTCAGCCGCGTCTTCGCCCACCTCGCTCTTCTTTCGGCCCTCCCCCGTCTCATTGTCAGCCGGAGCTCCTCTTTCTCGCCGCGCGGCGCATCGGGGCCCCTTAATTCATCGGATGACTGACGTAAATAGGAACTCCGATCGGGGCAGCGCTTCTTCACGGTACTCATTTTGTATTCAGGGTATTACACGCTGCCAGACGCGGGCAAAGTGATTCTTTTGAACGGTAACGGGGAGCGCGCCCGGCCCCGAGACGCTCCTAATTCATACGCTTTTTCTTCCCGCACCGGCCGATCCCCGCCGTTGTTGTTAATGCTATCGCATGCCCTCGGCTTCGTCGCCGATTCAAATCCCCGAACGACCAAAGTCAACGCAATGTGAAACTCGATGTAATCTCTCGCCTCGATGTAGTCTTCGTCACCGGGAAGAGATGAGCCGTCAGCGATTCGAGAACCCTAATGGTGCCCTTCGAAATAAGGGCTGGATGGAAATGCGATGCACAAAGAGAGACGCGAGAAACTGTCTGACGATATCCACATCGTCCCGTCGAATCGTTTAGTTCGGTTAGTTCGTTACGGCTTTAATTGGACGAAATCGGATACCCGCGATTTTTGCGTCGAGAAATCTCCCGATTGCAATGTTATTTCTCTCTCTCTCTCTCTGAATTATAACACGACTTGAAAAGGAACAGTTGTTTGCATTTCGCGTGCGAAACTGATAATTAATAAATAATGATGAAAAACGTAGTGCGTCGGAAATGGAAGAGCAACGATTATAAAGCTGACACATCACATGCATTTGGTAAACGAAAAATCAGGTACACACCGGCAGCGCTTTAAATCACACGAGTAACTACACTGTAAAGCTCCCGTCCGATACCTCGCTGACGGATGTGAAGGAGGGAGAAAGCGTCTATTTGGAAAATCGAGCGTTTCACACCGGGTCCGCGCGTTTATTTGCCAACGCGTCGCGTTTTCGTATACGCGTTTTATTGTATACGCCAAGTCTGCGGCCGTACGATACAGTTGCGATAATTTGCAGCTGGTCCTGAACTCCATGCACAAGTACCAGCCGAGGATCCACCTGGTGAAGCGGCCGGACTCGGGCACGGCGAAGCCGATCGTGGACCTCGAGAAGGAGCCGCACAAGACCTTCGTATTCCCGGAGGCCATATTCACCGCTGTCACCGCCTATCAGAATCAGCTCGTAAGTTTCACTTTGTTTCTCGCTACCGTTGTGCACCTCCTCGCCTTTCTTTTTGCCCGCTCTCTCGCTCTCCTTCTCGCACGCTCCGTCTTCCTCTCGCACGCACGGCGAGGGCCCGTAACGTCTGTCCGGTCGCCTCCGGTCCTCCGCGTCTCGCCACGTCTCGGCGGTCTCGGCCACCGCACGGGACTGGTTCCTCCATTTCGCCCGCCGCGGCTCTCTTTCATCCTCGATAATCGTTTCTGTCGAGAGCGAGCGACCGCGCGAAGACACTGGCGTAACACCTCGCGGATACGTCGACCGTTAACGAGTGCCGTGGATACGCTACTCACGCGTATCGAGAGAGAGAGAGAGCCGTTCGCTCCCCTCTTGCGTATCGAATACGCGGAATATTTTACAATTTTTGCTTGCTTCTTTTTAAAACTTCTCTATACGTCGCGTATTATTCATCCTTAGGATCCAATCATGGATGTTTCGATTTCTCGAAATTTTATAAGTAATTAAAGTATGCTATTTTATTCTTTTCCAAATAAAGTAACACTTGTTTTAGCAACTTGAAAGTATGTTCATGAATTTTTAGAGATGTTTTGAAATAATAGATGAAAAGTTTATCGGATTCGAGACCCCGTGATTAGGCCAATAAGGTCCTTTCATGTTAAATTGCTGTTGCAATTTAACCCTTTGATTACTTTTTACTTTAAAATTTATATAGAATGAGAAACGTGTATCTTCTATAGACTTTATGACGTATTGAATTTGAATCAGTAGAATAATTTAATAGAATAATCTGAGGCTTTCACATTTTGATGCTTGTTACCCTTAAGAAAAAGTGTTTCAATAAACTGATTACTATATCAGTAATCGATGATATTTCATTAATTAACTCATGAAATATCATCAGTTACTAATTATAGTAATCAGTTTTTTAAAATACTTTATCAATTCTTTTTTTTTAAGGGTAGCGTTTATTATTAAATTGACCTTCAATTTAATAACGTGAAATTACTATTTCTTGTTCAATTTAGAACCGTGTTTTAAGGCCGATAATTTATAAGTAACTGTTTCGTGAACTTGAAAAGGTATATAAAATCACACAATAAATATCAATAAAGATATGACCTGTAAGGCATTTCGTTTATATTGAGACTAATTTAATATGAAAAAAATATATAAAGTAATATGAGTAACATGTAATGTAGGAGTTGTATGTGCACTGTAACTTGGGATATATTCTTAGAGATTCATTAAGTAGCATGCGACGCAGCGACCGAGTTAGCAGATGTACGCTAGGAACGCGATACTCCTCAAATAGGCTCGTCATTGTTAGAGCGCAACATGCGACTATCAAAAGCGCACTTGCAAGAGTCAAGACGATCGTAAGGCGGACGCGCCGCATCTGCCAGCCGTAGTCCCGACCTCTCGACGAGCCGTCTTCCGTGTCCAAGTTCAGATTCCGTGTTCAGCGCACGAGAACGGCGGGCATTATCGTATTTCACGATAGTCGTTTAGAGCCGACCGCGGCGTCATGTGTGGTCCAGGTCAGCGTCGTTCGCATTCCACGGGCGTCGCGGCGCGTCCCGTTCCGTCCCGTT
>QKQZ01049614.1:0-16852 GCA_003595255.1 Solenopsis fugax
CGATTGATTCGCGCGCGCGTCAAATGCACGTTCGCCAAATGCTTTTGTTCTCGCTCTTGTTCTCGCTCTTGTTCTCACGGTAGTCGTACGACGGTTCCCGGACCGGGTCCGGATTCGTGTCGCACGGCCCCTTCGATCTATCTATCTTTCTCTCTCTATCTCCCTCGTTCTTCGAGAGCGCGTAGCGCGCGGAAGCCGTGACGCGGTATGCTCCGACTCGGACCCGCGCGACTTCCCCGTGTTGATCGAAGTAAAAACCGCGCGGGGAGGATATCGATCTCGCCCGCGCATTCGCCAGACTGTCGCGGTCATCGTCGCGATACATAAAGCGAGTAAAAAAAGTTTATGGGACCATTCGTCGTCCCTCTTTTTTTCCTCCTTACTCTCGTTCTGCGTTCGCTGTGTCTTTTTCCGTCTCTCTCCCTCTTGCCATTCCTCTCTGTTCCTCTCTCTCGCTCTCTATTTCGCTGCTTAGTCACATTCGTTTTTCTCACTCCGCGATATATTTCTACCTATCTCTCTCGCGACTTAAAGAGCCTACCCTCTCCTCCCCTCTCTCCTCGCAAACTGCCTCCGCATCCCCCCGCCCTCCCTGGCCCTGCGTCGCGCTAACCACCGCGTAATCACGATCTTTTATCCCTCTTTCTTCGTCACTGAAAAAAAAAAAAGAAACAAATCTCTCTCTTTTGTTTGTTCTCTCTCTCATGCTACGCGAATGCGGGAACCCCCTTGTGCGGTAAAGTATACCACACGCAGAAAGACCAGGTTCAGAAGAAAGCCAAGCTAAAAGATATTTTCTCGTCGGACTTTGTCGGTACGCAGCTACTACACAACAATAACCACCGCCACTACCATCTACAACATCACCACTACCAACATCACTACTGTCACAGCAACAACAGGAAACGACAAACTCCCCTCACATCGTAGAGAATTCCTGCGTCCGTTTAGTCAGCTTTCCTGACTTTTGTATTCCATTATCGTCCCACGGCCTGGCATGTAAACACGCGCTTACTTGGCGTCGCGTGTATCATCTCTAAACGTGGCTATTCAAATATAACAATTACATTTAGTGATAAGAGTTGGGAAATCCATGATTATAGCTGTAAAGGCGTCACTCTTGCCTTTGATTTACATTTGCTTTTCGCTTTCTATGTAACTTTTTTAATAGCATTTGTGCCAACTTGAGTCAACTGGATTTTATAGCCGCAAAATGATAAATGACAAAAGCAGATATACATACAAATTGAAGAAGAAATGATGTCCATCCAATATAATGTCCCGAGCAATTCAAAAATACATTAAATTTTATAATAGCAGTACAATTTGTTGAGTAAATATAACGATAAGTAATTGTGGTAAGACCATGATATGTATAATAATATTTCTTATGTGATTTTATATTATTACAGAAAAATACGGTTTTCTTGAAACGTCTCAAAATTTAGCTAGTTATACTAAGATCTGAAAATAATTCTTGTTGAATCATTGAAATTATGTGGGATACTCAAACTGGCTGCTACAGTGTCAAAACTTTTTGCAGCATTTTTTATCATACTTGAACATATTCTTCATAATTATTTGAACCAATATAATTACTTTCAAATCTGTATCTAATTCAATTTTTAGGTACTTCAGCAAAACTGTTCTTTCCATGTAGTTCTTCAAACTGCGCTTCTTTTCCTAACATTATCAGTTATGATAAATATTACCATATCCCTGAATGATCGAACTGATTAAGATGCCTGTTATGGAATATAGGAATATAAGAACGATTCAAATCTGATTAAGATAATTTTTTTCGCAATAAATTCTTTGTAGTACTCTACTCAATGTTTAACATTGATATAATAAGAGATGCTTATTATAGCATCAGTATTATTAAATTGGTTATCAACTAATAATGTGATATTTTTTGTTATTCTGATTTAATTTAAGAACTGCGTTTCAGGTCTGAAAGTAATGGAGCGCAGATTGAGGAACTAAAAAATGCATATAAAATCGCAAGAAATATTAAATACTAAGATTCTGCTATCAACGTTCCTTGGCCCTTCTATTTAATTTTATAAAAATTATATCAGATGTATAACATTTAGTTTCGCTACGTATAAAGGTCGCGCTTATATGTAATTTGATAAGTGAAAATTGATCCGTATCTATTTTCCTGTCTCTACCGCGAAACGTTCAATATCGAAGTCAGGCGGAATCAACTCGATTCACCGACACATGTTGACACAAATTAAATGGAAAGCAGAGTTGACTCTAGGAGGCCACTTGTTGTAAGTGGAAAGCAATTTATATTCCTGTTTAGATGGTGCGCGTTTAAAGCTGAAATAATATTAAAGTTATCGTAGAAACAACGGTCGTAGCATTCTAAAAGTTATCGTCGTAAAGAGAATAATATAAGGATGGACGGTACAAGTGACATTCAGGTAGCCACGTTTAGCGTTAAACCGCGCGCTACAAATTACGGGCCGTTGCGTCTCGTTGTCGCATGCTTGCTCCTTTTTCCTCTCTTGTTTCTTTTTTTTTTTTTATTTCCCAAGTGAAGAAGAACTGAACTTGCACGCGTAAATGTGATCCTTCGCTTGCTCTTCGATCGTCGATCCTATTGAACCTCCCTTAGACTCGAAGACACGACAACTACACTCTCTTACTCAAAGACAAATATCTGTAATCTTATTTGGAATATAAGTATCCACACAAACGCTTCTCGAACCACTCGAAGTTATTTCTGGATCTGTCGATGCACTTAGCCGATCATTTAGGATTTATCACTTTCTCCCCCTTCGCACTCGTAGCCTTCTCGTTTGAAATGCTTTATCTACGTAAAAATCGAGAGCAACATGACTGATGTTAGCTTAAATGTTAGAGCACGCTTGGTAATAGATGTATTTATGCAATTCGTAATTTATAGCAAAGTGCACGTGCTTCAATTATATTTCCTTCTCGCACTATTATTCGAATATAATATTCCTATCTTCCTCTCTTCTGCCCCAGCCCCAAAATGCAAAATTTAAAAATTATGAACTGTCTGAAAATCATAATTTTGAATTATCAGTATAGATGCAGTACATATACATGCAGGTTTTGTCAGTTCAATTTTTTTGATCGAAAGAGATATCTTATCGACATGATTTATCATTATCTCTAGAGTGCATATCAATTGTTTTACGATATAAAGCCATTATCGTTTAGATTAACACTTAATATAACGTATCTAGTATCAATCAGTTTTTATGCTTGAGTTAATGCATTTATGATTGGAAATTTTTGGAAAAGTACAATCACCAAACTAATTGTTCAGACAAAGGATATTGGGAGTTTATTTTATGCTGTTAATTCACTAAATATTATCATTTTTTTTTTAAGGGAAAACTCAATTGAAAATGATAACCCTTGCCAGTGATACATTTTCATAAAAGTAAACTTGTGTGTTCAAACTGAAAAAATTTATTGGCCTGTTACGAACAAAATCAAATTGAAAGATGTATTTAAATAAAATTGTAACAAAGCGCAATTTTCTTCCTTATCTTTATTTTTATTGTTTTTACTTAAATTTGAAAATGTGTGTAAAAAATGATACAATTGTGATGAAATAATATTAAATAAACGAAAAATAATCTTATATATAGTCACAGAAATTAATTGGGCACACAAGATATTGAGAGTTAATTTTATGCTACAAATTAAAAGCATACTTTTGGTGGAAATGCATCACTGGTAAGAGTTTTTCACTTTTACTCGTTTTCCCTTAAAAATTGTAATATTTGATAAATTTGTAGTATGAAATAAACTTTCTTGTGTCCGTATAATTAGTTTCGTGACTGTAAATATAAAATCGTACATACTTCAAGCAAAAATTTAATAACTGTATATTTAACGTTAATGTTTATTATGAAATGATATTATATAAGGTAAGGATGGAAGTTGATTACGTTGCATTGTAATTACATATCATTAGTCTGTTCACTCACAGTTCGAAATTAGTTATTATTAATTAACTTTGAAGAACATATTCCTGAGCTTTCATTAATATCAACTCTACTCATAAAACTTCAGTTCAACGCGACAATAAATTATTTTTAACTACTTCAGGGACAAATTATTTTAAATTCTTAGTCTTTCATGGTGAAGTTCATCCTAAGCGCATGCGTGATTTGTAAAAATAATTTCATCAAATCCGTGATTTTTTCACTTATTAAGTTTCTTAAATTCTGAATTCTGGAATTGTCACATTTGAAATATGTAGGTAACGATACAATTAACGATGAAAATTTACTGTACTGATAAGTGCATTCACGCCGCGTGTCCCTGAAACGACATAAAGTTCGCACTCCAGAGTCATCGTTAACGAGACCTTACAATTATTTTTAACCTCTTCAGGGACAAGTTATTTCTGATTTATCATATACTTTCTCCATGCATTTTCTCTACTTTATAGGACCAAGTAAATTTATTCATACAAGTAGTATTAATTTTTACGTTGGGAAAAGAAAGCTGAGAAAGCGATAAAGAAATTTTTCAATTAAAAAATTTTTAGTAGACTTGTTTTAAAAATAAATATCATTGTACATAAATATCGAGATTTCCTTTTAATTAAATTTTGACATAAACTCGTAAATTATTAGCAAGAGCCATCGTATGCGACGAAATGTTTATGTATCGTGCCACCAAGTGGTCCCAGATTTCTGAAGAAATCTGTTTTTATTCCGGCTTATTTTAAGCATTTATTTTAAGCATCCGATGGCTCCATGGTACAAAGTGACATTTCCAGCGTTTCGTCGGGAATATACCCGCTGTATAACAGCAAAGTGACAATAGCTTCTCTCCGGGGTAATGGAATCTTTACATCTTCGCGCTATAGTCGCCGTGACCTTGCTAATATGCAGTTTTCCGATAGCCAGTATCAGACTAGTTCAGCCGCACCGTGAATTCCCTTTTATGTCTATAAATAACAATCCGACGACACATCCATAGCGTCATACAGAGAGATGATCTGCACTGGATGTCGGTTAAATCACCTGTTCCCTTTGCCTTCGCCGCTTATTAACGCTTTGAATGTCGAGTGACGTCATCTAAAGATTCGGCACCTTTATGAAGTGTTAAGATTAAATGCGCTAGTGAATTTTCTATAAACATATGTGTAAAAATTCAATTTACACTTCTTTTTACCAAACAAAGTTATTTCGCACCTCAGATATAAATATTTACATTTTTAATGTTGATTTATAAAATAAGATATTTACATTTAAATAAAACTTTAAATGGGTTGATTGTTTTCTCTTGCAATGAATTATCGCTTTACTTTATAATTGTCTTAATTATCAATTCCGTTAAAATATAGTTGTGTTATTTTATATGGTCTCAGAAACGTGCATGTATCTATTCACTGATGCATTTACTCTACGTGGCATTGTGATCGTGCGAAATTGAATTAGGATAGAAATTAGGAAACGCGAGGCAAGTTAAATCATCCAGAGCGTTACAGATCTAATTAGGATCCAGAATCCATAGTTGAGTGGTACTTTAAGTTTTCGTTATGTTGAATCGTATAATCCGTATCGAAAATAGCTTCCTTTCTCTCCCTTTCTCTCTCGTCGAAGGAGTCTCGCACTCCCGAGACATTATATCCATTATCCAACGAGCTTATCAGTAATTTCACGCCTTTGACGCTATTATAATCGATGCGATACCACCGTAGACCACGCCGGAAGTACCGTGATTGTACCCATGTGCAAAGTGCTCGAGAATAGGCAAAGATGATCTGGCCTCACCGTAATCTGTAATCGTGTATCACCCCTGTTTATTGAGACGGCTAATACCGGCAGAACTTAATCATCTTCCATGCCCCAAAGTAGAGTTATGCTCGGTGTATCTAAGAACAAGCACGACCATCCTTCATTAGTGCGATGGATAGAAGCAAGGAATATACCTTGTTAGGCGTCATTATCGATTCAACAGCACCGGTATAAGTAATAAGAACGTCGATACAGTCGGCCGTGTTTTTCTATTGTTTTCTACTCGACGCGAATCAAAGAATTGCATAATCCTGCGTAACGGCGTACGGTGAGTCAGTTGAAGGCAACGGGTATTCTTGAAGACAACGAGTCTCAATAGAGACTCACGGGGTAAATTGACGGGATAATGATGTATTATTGGCGTATCGCGCTCGAGTAATTCCAGAAGCAATACACGCGTAACGGTATAAGTAATGCGATATAAGTATGGCGCTAATTATACGTGACAATGGCATTATTGATTTTTTTTCCAGAGATAGATCGCCTGTTCTTACGTTAAAGATAGACTCTTATTTCGATATAAAAGCCTTTAAGAGGAAATTGAAATCAGCTGTAAATTTGTATCGACGATAAATGTAACATATTTTCTATATATGGCACTTTTATTTATTTTACTATTATGTTTTAGAACAAAAATATGTGTAACAGAGACAAATTTATCGCACTAATGAAGGATCGTTTTGTGATGTTGAATAAAATTACGTGATTAACCGCCAACTTTTCTGGGTACACAGTCAGAGGATGTCGACCGGGCAAGACCGTTATCATGACGGAGGCCGAGGTGCGTGGCCTCTGTCTGAAGTCGCGGGAGATTTTCCTGCAACAGCCGATCCTGTTGGAGTTGGAGGCGCCGCTTAAGATTTGTGGCGACATACACGGCCAATACACTGACCTGCTGCGACTCTTCGAGTATGGTGGCTTTCCGCCCGAGGCGAATTACCTATTCCTGGGCGATTACGTTGACCGGGGGAAGCAGTCCTTAGAGACGATATGCCTGTTATTGGCATACAAAATCAAGTATCCGGAGAACTTCTTTCTATTGCGCGGCAATCACGAGTGCGCGAGCATAAACAGGATATATGGCTTTTACGATGAGTGTAAGCGACGGTATAACATCAAGCTTTGGAAGACCTTTACAGACTGCTTTAACTGCTTGCCGATCGCCGCGATTATTGACGAGAAAATTTTCTGTTGTCATGGCGGGCTCAGTCCTGATCTACAGGTGATTAGAGAAATCTTTTGTTTCTTTATAAAAGAAACGTAAATTAAATACGTAAATTAGATGGATAAATATTTCATTTTTTTTCAGGGAATGGAGCAAATCAGAAGAATCATGCGTCCAACTGATGTACCTGATACTGGTCTCCTCTGTGATCTCTTATGGTCGGATCCTGATAAAGATGTTCAGGTGAGATGCTTTAATGCAAAAGCAAATCTCAACGCATCTATTAGATTAATATAAAAAGAACTATTTTAATCGTATGTTCACGTTATGTGTCAGGGTTGGGGCGAAAACGATAGAGGAGTCTCGTTCACATTCGGTCCAGATGTTGTGTCGAAGTTCCTGAATCGTCATGATATGGATCTCATATGCAGGGCGCATCAAGTAGTAGAAGATGGCTATGAATTCTTCGCCAAGCGACAACTCGTCACACTTTTCTCAGCTCCAAACTACTGCGGCGAATTCGACAATGCCGGCGGAATGATGAGCGTTGATGAAACGTTGATGTGCAGTTTCCAGGTGATTGACGAGAGAGTTTTCTTTTTCTTTCTTAATGGCGTTAATGTATTCCAAATTTATTGCGCCATTTCTCGCATCTTTTTGCAGATCTTGAAACCATCAGAAAAAAAGGCAAAATACCAATATGGAGGAATGAACACGGGTCAAGCAGGTAGACCATCTACACCACAAAGGAATCCAGCGAAAAAGAAATGACAGCCTTCAACCGAACCTGCACAGCAACAAACGCGATTATCTTTAATGGAGGCTATCATGCTAGGTAAATCTGCTTTATGCTTGTCAAAGCTTACTTAATCACATTAGCTGACCACTTATGTGCATTATTACGAGTCTATTTCCCACGATTATCAGTTAAACAGAAAAAGCGAAAAAAAGAACAGAAAAAAAAAGAAAAAAAACAAAAGGAGAACGGAAGGAAGCGAATTGTAGGACATTACTCGATGTATGTTTAAGTTCGCGCAATGATTCACCGATGAGTTAGATGTAATATTTAGCACGCGACGTTTCCAACACATGTACACGCACTCCGGGGGCGGACATGATTTAAGTGAACGTGGTTTACCGGGCAAAGATTAATGGATTTATTCACTCGGACACATGGGCTTGCGAAAATTCTTAATGCTTTATAGCCGACGCACTTGTCGATCAGTCATCGAGTGCTTCAGATTCTATGTATCTGATATAGCCTTTGATTTTCATGTGTTTCAGCACGAAGACGTCGAGATACAGAAATAATCTAATCTGATAAACCTAAAAAAATGTAAGATTTACCTTTCCCTCAATTGCATTTTAACGATATAAGAAATATAAACGATCCATGGTGAATCAAGTTTTGATTATCATCGTATCTGATGAAGGATTGCTCTCAGAATTTTTGCGGCAATTATGGTATCTTCCATAAAAGAAGTGATCCCTCGTAAAGCTAGTGCTCTTTAAAAAGCATTTTGTCATTCTCATTTGTATTTATTGCTTCCACTGTTGATGTTAAGTGTAATTATGAGACTCGCTGTTATTATTAATATTATTTTTATTTTTAATAGTATTTTTATCATTGCTTTGGCAGATAATTTAAATGTCATTGTTTCATGAGAATGTTGCGCGTGTATATAGATAGATACATATATATATATATACACATATATATATTTTTTTGACCATTTATTTTTTCTTTTAAATGAATTTAATTATGTCGTCATGTGCAGTATTCCGGGCGTGGTAGTGACTGCATGTTCCAGAGATATGTCGTAGACGAATTAGGTTGTTTATTTTCGGGCGATGAATCCGGAGAGAAACACAGAGAACAAGTATTTTTAGGATAAATGCTAACGATTACGCCTTTATTCGAAGGATACTAGAAGGAGGGGGGGATCGTGAAGAAGAGAAAAACGAGGACATGTCATATGGAAAGAAACACGATTTAGATGCAGAATCTCAGCTTTTTACTCTCGATAAAAGCGGATGCAAATGTGTATTATTATTTGATTTATGGAAGATTTATTTTGCATATTGTAAAGATTTATTTCAAGTTGTGCGAACTTTTTAGTAAAGGTTTTACAGGCAGACCTGCGTGATTTCAATGAATTAAAATTTTGCATTTGTTACAATACATATATTTACGTTTTTTATGTGTTCTAGACGTAAGATATATTCACGCTAGGATAAAACTCACTAATTTTTTGAACAGGAAAATGTGCGATAACAAATCGCATTTAAGTTGCGTTTGGTGCATTTATTTAAATGTAGCATATGTTTATCTAGCTTTTCGTGTTCTTTTTTGTTTTTTTTCATTGATTACTGAAGTGTTTTAATGTTGGATTCATCGTCGCAGAAATCGCTGCAGCAATTACTCTACAAACTTTTCATTGCATTAATGTTTCCTCGCGCTACGCTTTTGTTCTATAAGCGTTTATATTATTGCCTGCGATTGTTCATGTAGCAGAAGTCGCATCTGCCGTAAAAATATATTACAGGAAAATTGTGGAATATTGTATTACGAATTATATACAGGCAGGAATCTTAAAAATGTTATGTGCGAAGAAGCAAATTTGCAGTCCTCTATGGAAGCAGCGACCGATTAAATAGTAGTGACGAGATTGTATTCAGAGCGAGGATATCTTTCCCTAATAATGCACAATGGTGTTTTTAAGAGATTTATTGTTTAATATTTGCTATTGGCAAAATATTCATGAATATAACCAAAGTGATGTGTACGTCAAAATTAATGAGGTATCGATAAAGCGCATTTGTCGACAATTAAATACAGACTGATTAATGAGATTGTGTCGTGCGAACTATTATGATTAAGGAGACGATCCGGAAACTACGAAGACCGTGCATCAAAACTGAAAACTCCCCCTGAAGCAGAGATCAATCAAACGCAATGAGCCTTTTCGTGGTGACGCCACGATTGGCTTGGTTCTCACATTATTATGATATATTTTATTCAATAGTTATTCATTATTTGATTGTTATTTAGCGTTATCGAATAGCGTTCGACGAAGTTGTTTATTGTATGAGAAAAATGCAGTGCGAATTTGTTACGTTTTGGAACCAGAGTCGACGAAACGGAAGGTGTCCTTTCTATCTCTTTCCTCCCTGCGTTTCTCCCTCATCCCCCCAAAAGAAACGCAAGATAAATTATTGTCAAAGGAGCGGTTGTGATCCCTCGATATATGCGTTCTTTTATGTCCGAGATTCATATATTATATACAGATATTATATTTGTAAAGGGTTGGCCGCTCGCGATTCGACGATACTTTATTAAATAAATAATTAAATGAAAGACGCTCTCTCGTAAGAGGAATTTGCGACTATCGTAGGTTGTTACATCGTTCGAATCGCCGATGACGGAAGACGCTATGCAATGGCATCCTAGAGATGTAAAACTTTCAGATAATAAACATGCATATTGTTGTACAAATCTTTTTTTCAGCTTGCTATTTTTCCATAACTTTAATAGGAAGATACGATAAGATAATTCTACTGAGTAATAAGTTGATCTTTATGCTGATTCTGAATACAATATATTTTTTTCTTGATATCTGAGAAAATATTGATCGTTTGGTGCTAAATTAATTGTTGGATTTTTTTCATTTACATGTATATTATCAATTTATATATATATTTTTTAAATAATACATATATTTTTTTCCAGCAATTATTCAATCGATCATGCATCTTACGATTATTTTAACTTGGCAGAATCAATAATGAATTTTATTAAATTAAAAAATTAAATTATTATAACTCATAAATTGTCATAATTAAAATTATAAGAACATGATTTTTAAAATTATGTTTGGAAGGAAAGATTGGGTAAATTAACTGTTCTGCGATAAAATTTTGGCAGTGTTTTATTTCAGATAATGAATGAAAGGTACAATAAATCATATGACGAGAAATGTTAATAAATAAATAAAACTCCGTGGAAATATGCACTGTGATAGAGAGACGCCAAAATTCTTTTGGGACGTGATATCAGTTTTTTTTTGTTGACCTTTTCAGGCATTTTTTCTTTTTTCGTCGATTTTTTTTATTTCACGCTTTCCATATAGTACCAGGCAGTCATCAGTAAGCGTGAGCTGCAAAAAAAGGAAACTTATTGATTAAATATGAAAAGATAAAACAATAATTATGTGCACTTATGGAAAAATATTTTAATGAGAAAAATAATGGTTGAGAAATCATAAATCTTGAAAATTAATCGCGCTTATCAACGCGGCAAGATAAATGTAATTTTTTATTTATTATTTTTCCATAAGAGCCTAATTTCGAGATTTCTACTGGAGGAAATATGTAAAATAAATTGATATACATATATATAAAAAAAAAGTTTTAAAGATTTGATATTTACTATGTTTAGAAAGTACCTTCAATTAATCTTTAAATTACATATTATATGTCCTCCTAAAGAAATCTTCAGAAAATTCAGCAGAATGATTTCATGGAACTTTTATACAATGTACAAACATTAGAAAACTCGTAAGTTTTTACACGTCCTCGTTGTATACGGTGTAATGTTTCGACTGTATGGCAGTTAGTAATTCATAAATACAATGTAAATATCGTATTAAGGCATTAATAACAATTTCTAAATATGAGTTCTAAATTGAAGCTAACAGCAAGCTAAAACTGGCAAATTATAATTAAATAATTTTAACTATTCTACGCGACATTTAATTTATTGATATATTAGCTGATGCTATGTCGAATAGAAATATTACACCGTGAACGAGGCCCCCGAGTACATTTATCTGGGGGTGTTTGAGACATAAGTATTTGATTCACAAGTGTCTCTCACTGAAAAAACTCAAAATATAGTATACACATTACATATTAGTTGACTGAAAATATACATACATGAAAAAAAAACGAGTAAAATGATGATTCGTAAAATATAGGCTTTTAAAAATCATGTACAGACATCATGAGAGATGTTGATTGTAAAATAACTTTATGATTAGAGATGATGCTACCGATTACATGAGGAATTAGGATGATATTCATTAACAAAACCCTTCGGCTACGACGCTTCTAGACTGCCGCCTCTGCTTTCGACAGCCAAGAACGACTCGTCTTTATGCTAAACATCGATTCCACAAGAAGTGAGTATTATGATTTGCAAATGCTAATAATCGTGAATGACATGTTGATTTCAACACTAGAAGATGTACTAGCTTTCATTATATTAAAAATTGTTATACCGTTTATATTATCTTTTCATATTTTTATTTTAAACACAAGTTAAATTTATAAAATTAATAATAAACGTATTCTTATTGACTTTGTTCCATCGATAGCACACAGTTATTAAAATTCCATAAGATTTCTAGCTATTTGAAAAAATTTAACAAATTAGAGTACTTCGACGCTGAGAGAGGAATAAAAACTTAAAATTCTTCTAGTGTTAATAAATAAATGTGGCGAATGTATATCATGCAGTGATCATAATTTGCGGAACGGAGCTATTTTTATCACTGTACAAACAATTACTTCATCACTTGGACAGACAGATATTGTCGGGCACGTACCGCGTGTTCGAGATTCTGTCAGCGGTTCCTCAGCCGGAGTAATGGCTCGGTAATTAATAATTACCACAAGGATTAGGGAACATTGTTGTAACGCATTCTGGGAAAAACATTCGGGAAAAAACAGTTGAGTTAATACACGAGTGTAATTGGGATTACGCGAGGGGAGGAACGTATTTTTCGATGGGACTATCGATACAATAATTTACAAAAAAAAAAACGAAGAAAAATACGCGTGGTAGCCCAAGGGTTAAGAGGCTCAAATTCTCTCATTCAAACAGCCGTCGTAACACGGCTATCTATTACGATATATATACGCTGAGCACTCATTTGTTACGTTCTACTTGCATGTTAATAGCGAATGTAATACGCTTTAATATGGCCCAAACGAGGACCGTTTTCGGAGTGAATCGTGATGCGCCACCACTATCTCCGCCGACTCTGATTGAGATTATTGACTGTTTAACTTATTAAACGAGTAAATGGGGTGCGAGGGATTCAACACTTTGACCACTTTAATCTCTTATCGCTCACTTTTTTCTCTTAATACGTGGTACGTTTATTATACCACGGGCTGGTAAAGTGAAATCGTGGAACTGGCTGCGAATAATAGTAGTATAACGCTCCTGAAATGATAGACATTCGTTTGCTGTAGCATCGGTCTCATTACATTATATCTGTATCGGACACTCTCGGTTTCAAGTCAATAGAGTCGAGTCTGTCGTTAATCAATTGTCTTTGGTGAAATCTCAAACAGGACAGAAATAAGAAATGTATCTAAAAGGTGCCTGAAGAAATTTGCAACGTTAAAGACACCTTTTGGACGTTCTTAAATTTTGTTTTTTAATATTCGTGTGTTATTCAATTTGTAAAGGAATTGTATAATGTTCGACTTTCAAAGAAAAGCAACTACTTGGTGATTAAGCAAGAATAAAATTTTGCAGTCTATCGAAAAATGTAGAAAAGCCATTCAAAAAACAAAGTTGTTCGAAATGTCGATTTCGCCAGCTTGGCACCAGGTGTTCTCAATTTTACTGTTCGACGAAGCTGATGGCACAGCGTTATGTTTGTGCCAAAATCATTAGCAATATCGCCGAGGTGCCAAATATCTCCGTATAACCGCGACGGTTTATATTTTCGATCGAGGTGACACGTGAAAGAATATTCCGACCCGTTTTTTGACGTCACCACTAGCGATGACTTCTATCACTTGATTTATGCTCGAATCAGCCAACTTTCGAGAAAAACTTTTAAACTTTAATCATACGATCATCGCATATTATTTCTAATTTAAAAAATTTTAAATCTCATACAATTTTATCGTTTGAAAAAATCTTCATGTTATAGTTTTAGAAGAAAATTCGTGATCGATTTATTGATTCTATGATTAAAGAATAATCGAGAGAAAAAAGTTTTCGCCAGCAGAAACGTTTTCCTAAATATCTAATAGCGTTGATAAGCATAAAAAATGATCAAAATCCATACCGAGATTAAGACTATTCTACTGGTAAAAAGATAGACGGCTGAGTATGAGTTCCAATAGCTCATGTATATTACGAAAACGAATGGAAACGAAAAAAACACCTCTTGTGTGAAAAATATCTCGTCTTTCATAAGTGTTTAAACTGTAATTTAATAATGTATGTTAAGTGCATGTTAAGAAAATGCATTATATTCTAGATTACTATGCCTTGCTATTTGAAATATTACATAAATTTTGAAAAAAGTTGTGAAATTTTAACCATAACATCTTTTGTATTTTGCAATATTGTTATAATAGTATTTTCTCTCAATTTTTTTGTCATAGTAGTCTAGATTTAGATGTGTATTTGCGATTACGAAAATCCTTTTAAGAAAATTGAAAAGCAATAGCAATCGCAAATCTATTTCAGTTACTGACTATAGATTCTATGACACTTTTTTTTTATCAAGAAACTATTTAAATATTTCACGTATGTACATTTTTCAATTTAGTTTGAAATTCAGAATTGAGAGTTTTACGAGTAGCATGATAGCCGCGATTTAGTGGAAATTTCGCAATGCTTCGACATCTTTTAATAGCATCTGTAGTCAGTGTTTATCAACGACCAATGCCAATCACGTCACACAAACTTGTGCAATCATTATTCACTGCGAGCGTATATTTTTATATTTAAAATGAAGCTGTCGTTATTATTAAATATACAACAATTTATTGGGGATGCGTTATTATCAATTTATTACCGGTTTAATAATAAAAGTTGAGTTGGTATTGATCTTTGATCGTCATGAGAAAGAACATTATACGAATCAAACGGTTAATGGGCATACATACCGAAGGGCCTGAAGGGATGTCGGCTCCACAGATAGCTACGCTTAATTGGGCTGAGATAGCTATCCCTCAGAAAGAACGGTGTGCGGTATTGAGCGTAACTCGGAATATAAGGCGCGTAGCTCGGGTACCACCATGGGTCCCTGGTAAACGCACTAATGGGTGCCATTGGTGATGGTTCCAGGAGATCGTAGTACGGCTTCTTGCGCAACAGGACCGATGGACGTGGCAAGAAGAAATCGTCGTCCACGAGATTACCTGCGTGCGAGACGAATTTAATTGGAATCGATTGCAGACTGGTTCGCGGACGGCGCTGAGCTCTTGCCGAGGTAGGTAGATATTGTTTATAAATATATACTAGTTATGTAAGGCTGTATAGCGCGACTGTAAAGTAGCCTTGAGTCTTCTCTTGTGAGCTAGAACGAAATATTATTAGCAGCGATTGTTTAGCAAATACTATCTTTGTATCCTATTAAAACTGTTAAAATGAGACAATTTCGGTCCATACAATTAAATTTGCCATTGACTTGTAATGAAAATCGAAATAACAGTTTTACTAAATGTGAATTTTATTAACTGTGAATTATAAATTATGTATCTGTGGTAATATATACGTGCGACAATTATTGATCAAATTCTATGAGAATTTAGACTTAAGAGAAAAGATTTTTTCGAAAACAGAAAAAAATTTCAAAAACAGGAAAAATAGCAATGCACAAATTTCTTTGAGTCAAACAAATATTTTTTACTCAAAGAAACCTTTCTCTGTGGATAAGAATTAACTTTTGAAATATTGATTATTTTAAGCGCAATTTTAATTTTTAAATCTTATGTTTGTGTGTTACAGTAATTACCGCAGCTTCGTGGCAGAGTAACTCCGCTCGTTGCGCATCGGGTCGGTGAGTCAAATATCAATTTATGTCTTATTATGTCTATTATTATTATTATATCATTGCTGTGCAAATGTCTTCCTTGCGAAGGAGGAAAAGAAAAGGACACTGAGGGAAAGAGTTTGGTAATAGCTGCCAAATGTTAGGTGAAATAAATTTAGATAATTATATATTTGATTAATATAATAAAAAATAATTTTACTTTTCTAAATATTTTGTAAATATTATTAAATTGGCATTGTTTAATTGGCATTATTTCACTCAACATTTGGTAGTTATTACTAAACTCTTTTCTTCAGTAGACCTGAAGAATTTTTCGAAAAGGAAACGTATCCAATCGCGCGCGATCGGTTCCCGGGAGTGTCGTGTAAAAAGTACACTGAAAGTAAAGTCTGGTAATAACTATTAAATCTATAGCGAAGTAGTATCAATTAAATATTTGGTCAATGTAACCAAAAATAATTTTATTTTTCTAAATATTTAGCAAAGTTATACCAGATTTGGTAATACTTACTAAACATTTGGGAAAATAAAATTATTTTTGGATATAATGACAAAATATTTAATTGATAGTATTTCACTAAACATTTGGTAGTTGTTACCAGATTTTTTTTCAGTGTATCATCGCGCGATCGTAACCGTATTTTCGCGAGTGAGTGAGTGCAACGAATCCTGCTGATGATCTGAGAAGAAGAGGATGAGGCCTGCAAGGCAACTTTGAGGTGAGTTCAAATATATACAACATGTACACATTGAAAAGAAAGTCTGGATATAATTACCAAGTGTATAGTGAAAGGTATCAATTAAATATTACCAAATCTGGTATAAGTTTACTAAATATTTAGAAAAGTAAAATTATGTTTTGTTACATTGACCAAATATTTAATTAATACTACATATTTCACTATACATTAGGTAATTATTACCAGTCTTTTTTCAGTGCAGTTTATAACATATCTAGCCTATCTAATCTATGTGTGTGGATATCGTATGTTACAGATATTCCTCGAGGTGGAAAACGATGAGAAGAGGACAACACCCATCGTCGCCGACTTATAATAAAATAAACGAACCGCAGCCGG
>QKQZ01049620.1:0-14114 GCA_003595255.1 Solenopsis fugax
ATTTTAAACGCGATTTTTGCGAGACAAGAGGCGGCGTCGGATTCAATGCCATTGATTTCGTTTACTTCCGCGTGGGACTTAACCCTTGTTCGGGGGCAGGTACGCGTGCGTCCTACTCGCCGACTCGGGGTGCTGAATTCATGGGAATCCCTCTGAATTGGAAGTTGTAGAATGGGTTTTATAAACCCGAAGTGTCGCAGTGTCGCGCGAAAGACTTTATAGATAATTAGTCCACGCGCGCAAATTTAGTATATTATTCGCGAGTGTTNGAGTGTTTCGCGTGTGCAACGAGAGGCAGAGGCTTGATAACCTGGAGAACTGAGAGAAGGAGGAGGCCTGGGAGAGACATCGGACATCTCAATCTTGAGGTAAATAATATAAATAATTGCGAAAAGTATCACCACATGCCTTAGTGATCGAAATGGCTAAGACATTCCTGGAAAGTCGGGAGGTCCCAGATTCGATCTCTGACTAAGGTGTTATTTTTCGTAACAAATTCGATTTAATGTATATATTGTTTATTATATCTTACGATGTAATAAATAATATAAAAAATAAAATGCGATATTAATCATGTATTCCCATTTATTTGCTGGTTCTTGAAAAAGATATTGTTTTGCGATTTCGAATTATCATGCGATTATTATATAAGGATGTAAAAATATATATGCTTGAATATATATATATATATATACACATGCAAACGTATATATATATATATATACATACAAAGTTTTTTTTATCTATGAGCAAGACGTTATCATGTATAGAATATAATATTATAACGAAGTAATAAATTCGTATTTGAATCGGCATATACTGACAAGGATCATACGACTCCCGCGGATACGTAATATCGTTATTGATATTCAATGTCGGCTGCATCGTACCCAATCTGACTAGCTGCGTTTCGCGATAAATTGCATTTGTGGCTCGGGGGTGGCTTCGGTTGGCTTTTCCATTCAATAAACAAAACGAAAGAGAATATTACTTTCGTCGTGTGCAATATATATTCTGTGGCCATCAATTAACTTTCCTTTTCCAAGCGCAAATTATATCTTTTGTATATATCAATTGTTTTTCTATAAAAATAATATTATGAAAAATTATTAAACAGAAGTTACAGTTATTTATATATAATTAAATCTATATTGAAAAGCAATTTTATTTAAAATTTTTGTAAGAAATTTAAAGAGGGAAGGGAGTTAATTATAATTATTTTAATTAGACTAAGTATATTTTAGTTAAAATTGTATAGTGATTATTATTAAACTACATTGTTAAATTGAACTGTCAGTAAATCATACAAATTGTATATCTTGTATCGATAATGCGGTATCAATATAATTATTTTATTATTTTATTATTTTATTCATTTATTATTTTATGATCTGTCAAATGAGAAATTTTATTTCGAGTTTGGTAATACAAACATTTTATTTCTACGTCACAGGAAAGTAGTCTTAAAACAACTCCATAAATTCTCTTTAAACTTTTATTCCCGTGCAATTGGGGCGAACGATGTTAGCAGTAATTCACAGTTTGCACCTCACCGTGTGTATTAGGAATAAAAAGTAGGCAATTTTATTAAAACTAATTGAAAACAGAGACTTGAGAGATGTTGTCGGGGTGATATGGAGAAAGTAAAAATTCGTGTTTCCAACAGATGCATTTTCTTCTAAGGACGTATCGGGACGTTTTCGTTTTATTATCGCGTAAACGTCATACGGAATTGTCAAATGTCACGGGGCAAGTCTGACGATTTTTCTAAGTGTCGAGTAAGGACGCCGTCGTCGTCGTGAGAAAAAGACTCGCGATCTTCATGCGACCCTCCGCTCGAGTTCTCCATCGTAAAAGTTAAAGAGAGAAATAGAGCGAGAAGGTGCATGCTAGAGGAACGGACGAGAAATCTCGTAAGGGTATGAAGGGACACTGCTGGAAGGCAGAAGAAGGATCCGAGTTCGTGTCATAAAAGAGAGTGGCGAAAGGCTGGACGGATCTAGTCTCGGGGCCTTTCATAAAGTGAGAAGAAAGCAAGAGCGTCCCGGGAGGAAAGGTCAATACTTCAGTAGATGACAGTATTGGTCAATTCAAAGAAAAAATTCTCTGTAAACGTGTTGCAAGCAAAATGCGAGGCAATTTCAGATGGAATTTTCAAAAATTTATTATACTTTTTAAAAGATAATTCATTATTTTCTAGCATTCGAAACGCTAACGCTTGTAATTTGCTTTATTTTCTTTTTATATCAGATTTTTCAATTGCTTGCAAATTTATTATTTAAAACTGAGCATATGTTTAAAAGAATCTTATTCATAATAATCGTTTTCTAAAGTATGAACTTTTTTTTCTCGGGGGATTTATATATGCAAGAAAGTTGATTTAATATTTTACATCACTTTGTCATCGAATTTTATGATTTTCTGCGCACGTTTACTTCTCTTTTCTTCGAAAAAGAAAGCAACATAGAGAGGAGTACACGGGGATAGCTTTTGAGCGGTGATACCATTTCCAAAATTCGATACCGATATGTAGACGATCGTAGTTTCTCCGGGATGGAACATGTTCGACGCGGATGCACCTATTGAATACATACTTGTCACTTATGTGACTTTCTCTCATCCTCGAAAAAGGGGCGTTTACTATCTACTCTGTATCGCCGAGCTTAAGAGCTTCGCTTCTGGATGACGTTCCGGAGGAATTAAAACTTGAAGAAAGAGTATTAGGTAGCTAGGATTAACGAACTGATTTCAACTTCGGAACCTTTTTATTCGGACCCTCGGTCTTATAATGTGTAGGTTTATGAGATAATGTTTTTGTGTATCCCTCTCTTTTCAATCAGAGTATCTTAAGAAGATACAGAAAGAAAATAATGTGAGAGATGCCACATTATAAAAGGCTTTTATTATAATAACATCCATTGAATTAATAAATACGCGTTAGAAGTAGTGAAAATTACTTGTCTAATAATTTCTCTCTTTCTTATTTTGAATTATACAATTTGTGAAATATATACATGTAAATTATTTATTAATACACGCGACTAAAATATCCTATATTTGAGTAAACTAATTTCTTTTCAACGGCTTTTCTTAAATTTCTCGATTGATTTGATTGACCTATCCGAATTTGAACAAATCTGATAACGGAATGCCAAATGCAAGCACGTAGAAGGAAGAAGAAAAAGGTTCTTTGATTTTAAAGTCCACTTGCCAAATACGCGATAAAAAGCGTGACTTTCCACTGCCGGTAGTTCACGAAAAAAAAAAAAAAAANAAAAAAACGAAATAAAAAGTTCGTCCGGACGAGGGGAAAGATGAAAAAAGCCGGTGGTGGAAGTGGAGGAAACGTACCTGTATCTCTGGGTGTCCATTTCCCTTCGTTCCTCGGCTATGGCCTCATTTAGGTCCCTGTTCGGATCGATTCCTCTGGGAGCTTCGCTGTTCGCTTGCAGATTGTCATTGCTGACGAATTCCACCTCGACTTCGTCTTCGTGATACGATTCGGTCAGGGTGTACTCGCGCAGCTGAAACAGCAACACATCGAGAACGCTTTCAATCAACGGTCCGACACCGATCGAATGAAAAAAACTGTATATATAGCGCCGGTTTTCTGCACCGTGAAATATCGTGGGACATGCATATTTATGAAGGGAAATAAACGTGCTCTTTGAGAATTCATAAACGTTTCATTTCGTTTCACCTGACCTGCACGCGCGCGGTGGATTATGTTATGTTCAGAGAATAATACACTTTTCGCTTTTAAACACCAATGATTTAAGAGGAGCACTTCATTTCCGAGTATTTGCCATATTTATCGCAACCGTGCATGAAGCTCGAAGCTTTTTTGATTTTGCAAATGATGTAGCGAGAATTATTTTACATGTTTTACCGTTTCACGTGTTTTCCCCATTTTCAGATATAGATATAATCTCTGTCGGAAATCGAAATCAAATTGACTTATTAATAAAATACAGCTTTCAGAGATAAACATTAGTTCATACTTTTTCTTTTGCTTTGAGCTAATAATAAGAAATATCATAATTTTTATATGTAGAGATGATTCTCAGGTGCACTTTCATTTACGGATCCCTTCAGCAATTTGAAGTGGATTTAATAAAAAATTAAAGACAGATCTTAAGAACTTCTAAGATTTAATAAGAGATACAACGGGAGGCATAAGAATGTACATCCTGTTCTATTTAAAGATTAAACATTGACCGACCTTCTTCCTTTCCTTTTAAAAGTAACTGAATTTTGTATCGCCATAAACCGAAAGCCTTTCCTTTCCTTTACGATGAATTTTAATAAATGGAAATACAGATATTTGTAGTAGTTACCCCCTTCCCGGAATTAGATTGAGATTTCTTTCGACTGACAGAAACTTCTCTCGCTACATATAATGTATTATAATTTATAGAAAGTTTTTTTAATAGTTAATTATTCTTCTCATTTTTAAAACAAATTATTAGTATGCATTTCATAAAATATTCGGTTTATTTCTTCCGGGGAGACAAATTTAACCATGCAATTAGACGAGAATGCATTAAGCAACATTGTCGACTTTCTTTCTAAAGCATCGTAGGGAATGATTGGTGGTAAGGTGCTTTCGTGTTGCAGTAACGTTACGATTAATCACCCCCAGTGGCCAGCGGGGTACGACCGAATTAAAGCCAATGAGACTTTATGGTGCTTTGCCGGGCAACACTCCGCCGTTTTTCTCCGTTTGCCCTTTAGTCCGACTCGTTTTTATTTTTCGCTGGAATTTTCGGAACGACGAACTCCTGCACTTATTACGTTACAGAAAAACGGCATTTTGCAAGCGCGCGAATAGACTATTTTGTACTTAAGTGAAATACATTAAACTCTCGATTAAGTTTATATCCTAAAAAGTATTTAAAAAAACAAAACACATGAAGGATGGAATTTTTGGGATTTTTGTCAAGTAGAATGTTTTTTAAAATCTATTTAAATTATGGAGTAACAAATGTGATTCCATATATAATTTCTATGTGTTTTCTATAAGCAACTCTAATAAAAAAAAGTTTCACTACGTATTTCACTAATGAGTATTTTAAGACACTTTTATTCATGTTGCCGCTATTTTATAGTATCCGACATTTATTCTTTAAGAAGCTTAGATCGTGTTCGCGCGGTCCCGAATAAATTACTAATATATTGATTTTCTTTTGGTTAATAAAAATTGTAAGAGTCGTAATCGCAGATAAAAAGCAATGAATATATCTTTTATTTTGCTGAGTGAATATCAAAAAGAATTCATAATCATTGCTATTATAATAAAAGTTTCAGTGGAGCATTTGTAGCTTGCTTTTTGAATTATAATGGGATTTCTATCGAACTGATATATTATATCTCATGCGCGATACTCAGTTAAATTCATTTTAATCATTCGACATATTTTATTGGACAGACAAATAGATGATTTTATTAAATTGTATTATTAAAATTCATTATATTATTATATTCGATAATAATTAATTTTATAAAATTCTGGAAAAGATAGTTATGCTTTTTCGGTATATTTTCTTCTTGAAAATATACTGATAATATTTTTAATGTTCAAAATAATCGAATGGATAAAGAAATAATATTCTTCTTTTGTACTCATTTCGCTATGAAGGTTGTTATATGAATACTTCAATAGCTTCATCTGCTTGCCTGTGCTGTGAGGATTTTGAAATTGGAGCAAGCGTTAATTATTGTCTAATTAAATGTCGCGCGTCGAGCGATAGCTTCTAATCATGTTTCGGTAATTATTTCGTAAAATCCCCACGACGGTAGCGTTGATTCTATTCGTGATGTGGATGGAGAGTTAAATCAATAAGGTAGATGCAAACTAGGTAGCACGTTACGTAAATGTTATTTCTCAACTCGGCTTGCTATGTTGCTTTGATAAAACAATAACAAACAATATGAAAAGTCTTTTGTAACTTAGATATTTCTCGATTTTTTAAAATATCACAATTGATTTGCAGAAAATAACAAAATCTTTATGTATAAAATTATTTTTTGAAATTAAATGAAATGAAAATATATGATATGCAATAACATCATTTAATATTAAGAATGTAGATTGAAATGTGAAATAAAATTTTTTTATTCCATCATATTTTTGAACAACAATATATGCAGCAATGTAATATTTAATATAAAATGAACCTGAATCTGAATATTTTTATCTTACTTTTATTCTTTATTTATAGTCATGAAAAAATAAAATATAATAAAGTATATGAATTTTATTCGGTTTATAAATTTATCTTAATAAGTCTATTAATTTTTTTAATGAGGACTATACAAAAAGAAATATTAATTATAAAACTTTTATAAAAGAGAGATAAAGAAAGACATTATATAAAGATAAATATTATAATAAAAAGGACAGGGTAAATGCTTTTCGCGATAAATGAAGTGCACCACTTTAATAATAAACTATAATCGAATACACTAACTGCTGTAGGTAACTACGATCCGCGACCTCTCGCATCGAGGGTTCAGGAGAGAACTCGCGAGGAACATGCTGAATTAATAATAGTCCAATTAATAACCCCTTGAAACCTCTGACGTGGTTTCCCAATTAATCGACGAAAACGTACGCGCCCTTCGAGAATATCGAACGTTGAGATTGCTACCAATTATTAAGCGCAATACGAAACGCATATTTTTTTTATACGCATATCTTGATCACAAGTATAAAAACGTGTCATTTGTCATTTCGTAATCCGTGCAATCCGTATCGAATTATCGATTGCTTAATAATAATTTATTCATTTATTCAATTTGACTTAATCGTGGAAAATGAAATTGTCGATAGTAACTTTAATAATTAATTTCTCGAGGTATATTTTTGATCACCTCCATGAAATATTACACAACGTTATACGATGCTATAATCGAGAGATTTCTGTTTTTAACGATGCTCAAAACTAATTTTCTATGTGGTTAAGACTTCCTCTTGTAGGTTATTATAAAGGCGAAAATATAAAAATTTGTAAAGTTACTCGACAACCCGCGGAGAACAAAGGGTTAATTATTTTGTGGCGTGACGTTAATTTGCATTTTTTTCCTTTTCTCGAAAAATGTCTGCGCCTATGTACATAAAATACTTTTAAAAAATTCTTTTGCTTACTGAAATGTGAAAAAATGCAATTTATATCTCATTGTGCTTTTTAACGACTGAATTGTTCGTACTTTAATGGGCAAATGTTAAATATCATTTATGTGTCTGTGGCATAGAGTTTTGAACTCGTCGAAATTATAATAATTTTAGTGGCCATTAATTACAGTGGTAATAGCTAGACGTCATTGTAACAATAGAAATCTGCTCATCTGTGAACAAATAACTATTCTATTTTGCCTTCTGCCTCTTTTGTACACTTTTGTTTCTCCATTGACTTTTCGAATATTCAAACATAACGATGTCAGCAATTAGCAATGATTGGCATCTGCACGCAATGGTCAAAACGTTTATGATCCGGGGAAATCAGTGGCAGTGCAATTCGAATCAAAGAGGATTTGCGGATCTAATTGAAAAGGCTAGCAATCACGGTGAGTTGCCATCGTTTAGAGAAATAGTCCGAATTCGTCAGCAGTAAAATGTTGAAATAATATCGTCAAAGTTGCTCCATTAAAAAAAAAATAGTTTAATTCCGCAAATGATAAACTCATTGTTTGTGTTGCGAATATGAAGAGATCGTTCGAGATGAAAAACCAATAATTTCTCTCTCTTCCTTTTACATAAAAGAAATAGCCCTAATGAAACAAAAATTATCAGAGTAGTTAATATAACTTGATTTTACATACACACGTAATTAGAAATAATTTATTTCGTGGAGTGAAACTGATTATATGTTACTCATCATATAAATACGAATAGAAATATAGAATGGCCATTTTCTGATGCTTATAGTATGTTCACAGTATTTTTTTTCAAATCGTTGCTGTTTCACGCCAAGTCTCTTTATCCTTCTTGTTTAGAGGTGGCGTTTTTTAAAAAGCACCCCATCGCGCACGGAGGGAAGAGCCGCTCAAACAAAGTCCAGCCGGCAGCGTGTTTTGTCTGCGTAATAACTTTTTCGTCGGGAGGTTAGCGGTTTTTAGCGGTGAGGGTTCGATTCGCGGCGGATACATTTTTCACGAGCGCGTTGTCTCGGCGTCTCTCTTTCCTTTCTGTAGCCAAAGGGGGGATGGCCGCAGGGACAAAAACTGCGACCGGTGGATACGAGAGAAAACCCCTCGCAGGAGAGGCAAGAGCGCGCAAAGGGGCAATATTACCCTAGCCAAAACAAACCCACCCACATAACCGTGGAAATTACCCTGGGCATACACTGCGCCGTCGAGGTAATATCGAGCTTGATGTAACGGTTGCATGAACCATTCGCTGCGTATTAGTGCGTGGCTTCGAACACGCCTATGTCGCCTTTATGTCTGTCCCGCCGTTTTTACGCGGTTTTTTTCTCAGGTGACACGATATCGCGGTCGGCGGTCATCGCTTTCTATCCGGATAGAGCTTTCCGATCGTGAGCGACCGCGTTTCTTGGCTGGTTGAGTCAAAAGCGTAGTTTGATCGCTACTTTCGAGTGACTCACTGTAGAAAGTTGAGCAAGATACAGGCGATTAAGACTCTTTTCTTAAAAACAAATATTTTAACCCTGTTGTGAAAGTGTATTTTAATCTCTAACTTATTGAAACGTTTTTAAACTGATTGTGAGTATATTTATTAGTATGTACAACGATAGTACTTTTTCACGTTTTAATATATGCATGCTAAGCATTCATACGCTTATAAAATATTTGCTCGCTACACTCTAATATCACCAGTGCGAGAGAACGTACGTGGTGCGTTTGTTATCGTCCAGAGTATTAATAAACTTGGCACACCGACTATGTAAAATTACGCGCATTACCGCTGTGACGCTATAACAAATTGCCGCTGTAACTGCAAAGAAACGTTCGCTCGCATCATGTAATGCTCGCGCCATCGTTTCTCGCGTGCATAAATCAAATGTCGCTGTACGAGATAAAGAGTTTGCAGCGAGCATTACGCTTTTCCATTAACTATCCATGAGGATTCTGCGAACATGCGTTTTTTTGTGTTTTATTAGATATTAAATAAATGCGTCGCGCACTTGGAAATGAAGAAAACTATTTTTTCCTCTTTTTTCCGTTGTGTTTTATATTTAATTCGTAGATTACGATTTTTATCACTCATTACACACAGATTTATCTTTGAATTTAGTAATAGATTGTTATAAAGTAAATATTTTAATTTAATTCTTTTTTACTCTTTGACTTCCATCGCGATAATCGTATGCTCCTTTGTTTTATCTAGAAATCGTTCACGTGACATTTTGCAATGCGGAACGTATCGTGATTTTGCGGCGAACAACGCGAAAATCCCGTCTCTTGCTGTATTTCTGGTAATGCTCTCTTCGCTGCAATTCACATTATACTCACTCCGCTCGCGGCACTCATTCTCATTTGTATCCGCATGTCGCTTCCGTCATGGACCCGTCCGCAGTCAGCGAGCGATTCGTGGTGGTTCGAAGCGTAGAATTGAAATCGTAACGACAGCCAAAGTTACATCTCTCACTCTCGTGCGATTCCCGCGAAACTCGACGTCCGTGCATTTCGAATTGTCGAATACAGAAAGTGCACTCTGGGAAACTAACTCGCGCGCAGGTGATTTTGAAGCTGTGAGGAAAGCGCAAGGGAGAGGGTGGGAGAGAGAATTGGGTGGAGGGAGGTAATGGTGAAAAGAGAAAGATAGCCGCGTTGACAAGAATAATGTGATACAGGATGAGAGGGAAGAAAATTCAAAAAACAAGAAATCTGTGAATGATACATTAGAATAAACAAACAATACTTTTATATCAAAATAATTGATTACAAAACATACTATACTACAAAAAATATTAGATAATATTAAGTATAGACGTATGAATATAATAAAGAAGAGAGAGAAGTAGTATTATGATCTTTCTAAGTCTACACTGAGAGAAATCGTTTGGCAGAATAGTGATCAAATGAATTTTATAGTTACTGGTACCAAAAACTTAGTTATATTTACCAAAACTTTTTGTAATTTGTTGTATGAAAATAATTATTTGGTTAAGGCTAGAAATTGTTTGGTTAAAACAACTATATATTTAGTAACTGTCACTATAAAATTCATTTTATTACTATTCAATCAAACTTTGGTTGATTTTCCACCAAACATTTCTCTCAGTGTAATGACCTCTCGTAATATCTCTCTATTATTAGATGACAAATTCTAGTGATTTCTTATGGAACTTTATTTAGTAGCCTGCTGTCCTCTATTGAAAAACAAAGAAAGAGGGAATATAATCTGTAGGTACTTAGTAAGATTAAACAAAGAGATAATAAATCTGTGTGTGAGAGAGCATACAAGAACGATAGGAACGGGGGTAGATAAAATGAGTGCAGGAACTGTATAGGGAGAATGACGAGGGGCAGTACCGTGAGATAAATCTCGTCGCTATTTACGTAGGTATATATTTGTACGTTCATTTGCCGCGGAGTCAGATGTCGCAGGCTCGTGGATGAGGGAGCCACGAAGCCGAGAGCAGACGGTGCAACAAGGGTTGGCACTGGCCCGACTGGAGGGCGTAAACACAAATTTGAAAATTTTCTCCGGGATCCCCCTCGCGTGCAAACGACACCCGCCGTTCATTAGCGCCCCATGTCGCCCGAAACCTAATCTACACATTCTCATACACGTACACTCGTGTACAGGATCAATATATCTGTTAGGACTGAATGCAATGATGCGACGAAGGGTGTTCGTTATTTACTCGACAAACACAAACAAATCGCATAAATTTACGCGATCAGTTTTTATTCGCGTGATTCGTTCACCTCGAGTATTACGATTGGTTGGATCCTTCGCTTCCTTTTCTCGACTAAATTTATATTTTTAAGTGTTATTTTATATTTATTTTGAAAAAGTTTTAATTAAATATTCAATTACTTTATACTTTTATAATTTATTTATTTATTTATTATTTAATTTACATACTTGTATTGTCTTTGCACGTGTATCTCAAAAAATTAATGAAAATCTTTTTCTTATTGCTTCAAAGACTTTTAAAAATACGCTATAGTACTCTAAAATTTTTAAGTAAAACCGTTTACAAAAAGAAGAAAAGGNTAAGTAAAACCGTTTACAAAAAGAAGAAAAGGAAAAGAAACAGAATCTAAGAGCAATTTCGTTTAATTGCTTCTCGTTATCACGCTAGGATTCATATATATTAGCGATTATATCAGATTTCCACAGCTTGCATTCCGATGCATTGTAAATATACTTGCATCTCGGAAACGTGCACCGATAATTTGCGCGTACGTAGCCAACGTTTGTAGCCATAGAATAGCATTTGAGTTAGCGGTGTTATTACTTCGCAAACAGCGCTCTGACTCCCCGAGCCATGACTTCGTCTCTCTCTCTGGTTCGTCTCAAACCTCGGGTAACTGCGCAAAGTTCTATGCATCGTGTTTAGACATCACGTCATCGTACAGTCATACTGGGAATATATAATTACGCTGAATCACGCGACCTGAAAATACGGACCAATGTTAATCTCCGAAGTAATATTCATTAATTCATTTTGCAAGATGTTGAGGACTTGGAAGACAAGTTGACATTCAATGCTTACACTTGCGCGTTCGCGATGCACGTATAGAGAGTAGTGAATTAATTTATAATAAAAAAAAATTGTAAGTTTTTTCATGACATTTTATGATAAAATTTCGTTATAATACTTCTTTTGTCGCGACTTTTTAGCATTTGCATTTTCAAAGCGAAACGTTTTACCATTTTCAGTATGTAGAGGAGATCAGTTGCATAAATTGTATCTTATCAGCATTTTATCTTTTTACTTAAGCAACGTTTAGTGAAAAAAAAGAAATAATTGAGAAAAGAAATAATACATCAAAAATTTAACAGGTTAAATTGTATTTTGCGTGTATTAACAACACTTAAAGAAATTCAATACATCAATAAATGTGATCAATTTTTATATTTTCATAAAAGAAGGCTATTGTAGAATATTTTACATTCATTGTATATACATATTTGCAATTATTATAAAGATTAAATCGATATTTTTATAAAATCTATCGAGTTTCCTAAATCGTACCACAAATTATTGCAATAATATGCAATGAATATGCGAATTTTCACATTTCCGACGTTTCTGCATAAAACATAATATAATCCGAGGCTATTTCAATGTTAAAGACTGTTGCAGTATGAAATAATTTAGATCACTATTAAAGTAAGATCTTTCAGCACGGGATCTCTAAGATAATCTAGCTCGTCTTCGATAATTTTTCATATTCGTGTATATCGTGAAATTTGAGAAACCTTTTATCATATTGATTTTATGATAGAGCCTTTCATCATATTTTCGCATTAAAGTTCGAGAAGCTCCGCTCAGTCGCTTATCGGAAGCATGGTTTGATTGCGCGGTTCGTCCGATTTAATTGACGTGGTGTATCGCGTCTCGCGTTTGTGCCAAGCCCAATAAAACTGACGCGGTCGTTTGTCCAAAAAACAGCCTTGATAAAGTTAACTTCCATCCAGAGCTTTCCGTTAGGCACGGCCATCGTCCACTGACCCTTCTGTGCAAACGCTGGCGACGATTTTCATTAATGCGGTATTGTAATTTAGCGACCGATGTCAAGGGTTCTTTAAGCTCATAAAGGGGAAAAGGGAATGAAAGAAAGTAGAAGAGAGCGTAAAATGAAATGAAAGAAGACGTAAGAAGGAAGAAATGAAGAAGCTGAAGTAAATAGAAGTGAAAATCTAAGGAAAAAGAAGAATAAAGGGAAAATTATACAGAATATTTTATCACGAGCTTGAAAAAGCTGTAATAATTTATAATTAACATTAATTCATGACAATTTTGATTCGTTATGAAACATTTTACATAAACCGTCATACACTTCCAATTTTACCTTTATCTAAACTCAAGTTGGAATTGCACTTTGGTGTATCCAATTTCTGTCCTTCACAGACGTTATTTAGAATAAAGGATAAAACTTTCCGCTTTAAGTTGCTTGTTACGCGAACTGGTTAATGTTTGTATAGCGGCAATGCCCCTATATCGTTCGCGATAACACCGGGTAATTCGGGATGGGTCTTCATGCGAGCGGCCAAATAGAGCGGCCCGCTTGTCGTTCTGCGTCCAATTGGCGGTCGCGCGAGGATTCGGTTTGTAAGTTTAAACCATTCGCGTTCGCATGTTCGTGTAACTTGCGTTAAATCGCTCGACGTTTGTCGGACGACCTACCTGGTAATGCGCACTCATTAGTCTCCTCTTAGTCGTGCGACTAATTGGTCTTTCCCGGTGATTTCCCAACGTGAATTGGGAATGTCGGCTAATCGGTTTTCAAATCCAGCGGGAAAGGATTTTCCCGTAGATCGGACGAAATCTCGGATAGTGAAAAACCGGAATAACGTCCGTTAGTCACTTGATTATAGATTTGATATATTAGATGAATGATTAGGATTGATGATAAGGATTGACGGTCGTCGATCAATATCAAATTTTCGAACTGACGTTGCACAGCGTTATCGTCACCTTTGCAAGGAATTACAACGGATGAAGCTGCTAGTGCATTAAGCGCATTTCGAGTACGGCGCGCGGCGTGTCGACGAGAAGAGACGATCCATCACTAAACGGTTTTAATTTCGAGCTATACCGTCGCGTTGTAATTTCACTCATGAACGGCCGGAGGGGGGTTAAGACGCGTCGTAGATATATACTTTCTCAGTCTGAGTCGATTGCGAGAGGCATTCGCGCTGCTGCACTTACGACATAAAGCCTGCTGCCGAGTAACGGCAGTCGTCGGCTTTTGAAGTGCTCCTACTTACAGAATGGCGTTGTAACTCTGCGGACGGAGCATCGCGCAGATGCTCACCCTCGTTTCTCGTTCCTCGTCTCCTCTCGTCTACCGTATGTGCGTCGTGTCGAGGATCACCTCGTCATTCATTCATGGCAGGAGTGAACAGCACCGGGACACCCGTTGCATATAGTATAGGCGACGCGACGTGGCGCGACTCGTCGCGCCGCGCC
>QKQZ01049630.1:0-11551 GCA_003595255.1 Solenopsis fugax
GGGTGGGTGCGCGTGTGTGTGTGTGCGCGCGCGTGCGTGCGTGCGTGCGTGCGTGCGTGCGTGCGTGCGTGCGTGTGTGTGTGTGTGTATAATACATAGACATGTATGTATGTATATATAGTTTTTGCATTTTTTTTTCCATCGAATGTCTCTCTCGAATGATTTTGATGATAAAAGAGTCATGAGCCTAGTCGTAGATACTTGGACAATTATGTCGGTGGGATGTTCCGACAGACTTAGGTACACGGTATCGATGAAATACCGATAATCGACTGGCCTCTACAAGGCGCATATCCGATAGGTCGATGCCTGAACACGCGCCCAGCGTTATATACCCGGCAATTTGTGCCCGCGTGCGCGGTGCATACGGTGCATACGGGCATTATAATGCTCCGGTTATTATTTACGAGGTATGGTCGCCTGGTTTTCCAGGGGTGGCAATATATCGACACCCCGCAGAGTTTCTTCCTTTGGCTACTGGTTACCATCTATAATGGAGTATAATAGCACCCTCCTTCCTTCTCACCCTCCTTGCCCCCTTTACCTCTGCCCCGCGCCCCGCCGCGACCGAGTTTAATCCGCAGTCAGAGAGTGCAACAAAATCCCCTTTCTTCGTCGCGTCTCGCGTCTGCACCGAGGAATTTTAAGCCATCGAGTGAGAAAAGGGGTTGTTAGAGTTGGAAACCGCTCCGATCCGATTGTTGCGAAAAGGGGAGCATTGGATGATTAGAGCAAAGTAATTTAAGATTCTTTAGAGAATGAAAGATCTCGAGGTGCCGCGAGATGGTTCATCGAATTATATTCGCGTCGGTGTTGATCGGCCTTCGCAATTTATATATTTTTCTCAAACTCGTTATATTTGATAAAAGTATAAAACCTTTTTAAACAATTAATCACGAAAACTTAATACTATAATATATCAGCCAATGAGAATATCTTGTTAATTTAAATTAGATGATTATGACATTGAGATGCTTGTTATTACATGTACTTCCGAAAATAGAATTTTAAATTTAATAACGAGTAATTTGATGAGTCGTTGAGAAACGATACGACGACGTTACATAATACTATTAAGAATTTTTACTTCCATGCATGACTACCTTTTTTCTTTCCCAATTTTTTTCCTTTCTTTATTGGTCGATGAATATAGCTAACCGAATAACGAGTCAGATGGCTTTTAACATTTTTTCGACTTCCATCAATATTTGCTTTCTCGCTCGCTATTTCTCTTCGTCTTCTTCTCCGTATGGGAACCGAGAGACAAGTTCTTTTACCCTATGTGGGTGCACACGCGCACCCATACGCATGTTTTGTGGCTACATATCGGGCCGCTTAAATATACATATAACGTACGAGTGCATGGAAGCCAATCGAAGAGAGATCTTTTGGGCCGTCTCTTCGGCTCGCGCGCGCGCGCACGGAAGAGAGAATAAAGTGTTGCCGAACGTCGACAAACATGGCGCCATGTTTGTTCGCCCCGAGGAATGATCTCGGTCTCACAGTGGTATACCCACCGATTTATATGGGATTTACACAGGTATAGGCACATGTGTGCGTATAAGTGATTTAACGAAGGATGACACTGGTAACGGATGTCTTTTTGCCGGGTAAACAATTCGGAACAACTATACAAAAATTGCACCATATTACATTTCCATTTTCTTTTGTGGTTAATTTTACTTATACTTTACGTGATAATTCGCCACCTTTACTACAGGTGACAAGTGTAACATTAATAATATAATTGGATAATTACATAAAAATATTTCATTTTTGCTTTTATCGTGGTAACGAAAATATCTCATTTCTCAATTATTCGTTATCTTGATTGGCGTAGCACAGAATTAGTCGGGAGAATAGAGAGAACGAAGTAATAGAATCTATGCGTCCGTGCTTGCGCTCGCCCCCGCGCCGATCCCTCCCTTCCTCTGAGGGACGTCGCGAAACAATTCCGAACTGAATAATATTAGTATCTAACAATAGAGGCGCTAAATTGAAATACAGAGAGCACCATGCTGTTTCGCGAGCTCGCGCCGCCCCGCATTCTCCGTGCCGTTATAAACGTTTGTTCCTATGTATAGGTGTATCGTATGTACGTGTACGTGCACGTCAGTGTCGAGGTGCACGTAGATAGAGGAGACGTAGCGGCTGTACCCTCTTTGCGTCCGAGTGTTAGTTCACCGTGGCGATACCGCGATGGCGAGGATCACGGTTGCGCGTTGGAAGCTGCACAAGGCGAGAAATAGCATGCAAATGAAATATTAATTAAATCTAGGAAAATTCGCCCCCTCTCTCTCTCTCTCTCTCTCTCTCTCTCTCGCTCTCTCGCTTCCTCGCTCCTTCTTCCTGACTGGCAACCGTTCCTCGACGAATATGATCCTTTCCATTTGTCGTACAACACCATCCCTTGCCCTTTATTACATACATTAGCCTTTGGAAAATCTATCTACGTCATATTTTTGCAACAAATATTATATACAACTTGTACTTTGATGATTCATGCTGCGAAACGAATTAATTCTTTGTTATCGAAAAATATATTAATGTTATTATTATTATTCTCATATATTGTAAATATTAACGTATTAATTATATAATTTAATAAGCTAAAAATGGTTTTATCCATGGGTAAAAGCATTTATTTGTCATCAATACTCAATATCGTACTCATTATTACACACATTTCCATTTGAATTTTCCTTAAATTTCTTCCCCTTTTTCTGTATTTCACTCTCACATTTGTTCCATGTACAATTTTCACTGTTCCTCCTGCCACTTTCCTCCAACACTCATCCGTTTCGTACCCTTTAGAAACAACCCGAGCACCCCTTCGTCCACCATTCCGGAATATACGTGTATCTCGCTCCGTGGCGACAATGGCGTCAGACATCGCGCGAATTCACTCTATAGCTCGGACATATTCCATTAATTACTTTCACTTTGCGTCAATGGCATTTCCATTTCAATGATCGTCTCGCCCTGTCCTCATACCCGGCGTCGACGGTTCCACCGCGAACATCGCTACCTCGATCCCCCAAGCGGCTCCCTTTACCCTCCATTCCAAACGGATTCCATCGTCACCCGCTCATTGAAATACGTTTCGCATTGTAGATGGAATACAACGCTTGCGCGTACCTTGTAATTGTTGGCACCAAGTCGTCAGAAGCCAAAGTCATTCATGAGTTCGACAAGGAATCTCAACTTCATAACTCGAAAACTCTGTTGTAGCTTCCAGATATTCTTCTCTCTCTCTCTTTCTCTCTCTCTCTCTCTCTCTCCCTCCCTCCCTCCNCTCCCTCCCTCCCTCCCTCGTTAAACAAAAGTGTATAAAAAAATTAACAGTTTATATGTATGTACAAAAAATAAATATCAATGTCAATACTTGAAAGAATATTTTTTTCAATTGTTTTTGTATTTTTAGACGTGAAAATAAAACTTGCAAAAATGATCAAAAGTACTTTCCACGTTCCTTTTCTTTTATGATTCATATTCGTATCGATGTAACATTAAAAGTTTGACTTTTCAAGCCTGCAGCATCAAACGTTACTTCCATGAGGGTCTTCATCTCGCGTTTTTAGGACGAAACGTTGATTGAAGTTACACGAGATAAATATTTGCTCGCAAAAGCTGCAGGTCTGCCTTGACAGAGCAGGGATTAATTACGTATTTGTACGTACTCGCGCAAGTTAGACCAAGTGGACGACTAACTGCGAGTCACCCTGCATACCGATGGCAGAGCTTATTTTTCATGTCACGGCAAGTTAAGTAATCTTCCACAAAACATCGGGACGAAATAATGCGCAATATTTGCCGAGTAATCGAACTCGGTGCAAGTACATACATGCGAACGTGCGGACTCGTAAGCGCAAGTTTTACCTGCGTGCCGCGCGCGGCTTCCACCGCGTGTCACTATGTTTGCCTATCCATTATAGCTACAATAACAAGGAGCGTCCACTCCATCAGCTTCTTTCTATGCCTCCCACGCCTCTTTCATCCGTCAGTACTTGCAACAGTCCTCGGAGATCGCTGTGCATATATGTATGTTATGTTATACGTGATGTTGACCTTATTCTTCTTAAGCAACGTCCAGTGCTCGCATCTTCATTCAGTGGGCTTTAAGAGGCCCGCGGCGGCAATGAGAAAAATACCTTCTATATGGAGCACGGATATCGTAAACGCCCCAGTAAATTACATATAAAATATTAGACTATTTATATATGTATATATTTATCGTTGTATCGTTAACAAACATTTCAATCAATCGAATGCAATACAACATCTACGATACAATACAATATAATACAAGATTTAGTTGCAGAGTTTATTTCATTCAGATGAGCTATAATTGATAAACGCATCAAGGACTTAAATTAATAGTACACTATCCACTTGATAATTAAAACAGCTGATAAAAAATATGTTGTGATACAATATATTTTTTACTGAAATTTTCTCTTCCTCTCTCTTTCTCATGAAATAATAAAAAGAAAGCAAATTATAAAATGATCTCAATTTGTCAATTCTACAATTTTATCGATTCCATTGTTTTTTTTTTATAGACTATATCATCACGGAGTCATTCGGAATAGTTTTGCGGTGACAACGTACGTCCTCGATAGCAAAGATATTGAATGCCGTTTCACATGCTCACCACGTAGCCAACCCACAAGATCGGGATAGTCCTGGAACTCCTCCTTTATCGAGCTCCACCGTGACCTTATACCACCCGAGTTTTCAGGACGCACCCTTCCTTCACCCCGTGCTCTCTATTATTCGACGATATTAAAATTGTCTTCTATAATCGAGGGTGGCGGCGGTGTGGCGTTGGTAGCTCGAATAATCCGCAGTCACCTCCTTAAGGTTTGATTCACGCTATAAGGATGGTCACGTCCCGCGCGGATCGAATATTCTTCAACCCTAACTCTCGCGACGCGACGTATCCAATAAAATATTCCAGGTTGCTTGATACATCATCGAGTCTTTTTCATTTAAATGACATTTTTATTTTTGCAACTTTTCCTACTCGAATAAACTGATCTTACATTCTCTCTTTTTCATTCTCTCTACATTAGTTTTTAATTCATTCTTTATCTCCTATGTTGGTCTATTAAACAATCGATAGTTGTACATTGACATTACTCCTTAATTAATAATATTAATAACAAACGATTACTTACTTGTAAATTTTATAATTTTGTAAAATTTCGACGTTTGAAAAATCAAAACATTTAAATGTGATTACTTGGAAAGAAGACGTGGATCTGGATGAACGTATCAAACTTGCTCCTTTGCGCGCGCGCGCGTATTAATCCGGTATTGTATACTCCGACCATGCGACGAAGTATGCTGATTTACGGATCGGGCAATTTAATTTAATTTTTCGCCCCTTACCTCCCTCCTCTTTCTCTTCAACGCTGCCGCCGCGCCGCACCCCTCTCGCGATCTCTTCTTTCGAAGGCTTCGTGACCCTCGAGTCGTTGTCAATTGCAGGTCGACACCTTTGCCCCGTCGCGTGCGCCTAATCGCTTTAGAATTAACTGCACCCCTGCGCGCTTTCAAGGGGTAACCTTCGATATTCGGGGGTGACAGTAGCGCACGACGAGTCACCAACGTATCTAATGGTAATTGTGTTTTTTAACACTTTTCATTTCATACTCAACACTTAATAATAATTATCATTCATTAGACTTCTCAAAGAGAAACGATGATTCGCACGAATTTACTATCGTGTTTATGGAGAAGCGTTATACTCGAATTGAAAGCTATGTTCTTTTTGTGCAATTTTGTGTTATGATTTTGCATCAAGTATCGTCTTGTGTGTGACTCAATTGTAAATTTATATTTCAAAATTGAAATGTTTTTTTAATAATTATGCGAAGCGTATCATATCTAACAAAGATTAGACTTTCTGTTATTTTAGAAAAGTCAGTCGAAAAGTAGTATGATGTTAACAAGAGGATTATCCTATTGAAATGTACATAAAATGTTGATAACTGCTATCAAAAGTATAAACGTTCGCTATATCGATAGGCGCCGCTTTTATATCGTAATGTGATCATATTTATCGTTTGACGGTGCAAAAGCAGAAACTGGGTTATACTCTCGATCGTTCCAATGAAATAACAAAAAATGAACGACATTGACGTCTAGCCAGCCAGTCAGCCAGTCAGCCAGTCAGCCAGTCAGCCAGCCAGCCAGCCAGCCAGCCAGCCAGCCAGCGCCGAATTTGCGCGGCTGCCATTTGGTACAATTTTTTCGACGAAGTTAATGTTAATCAGTGGCAGACGTGACGTGGATCGAGAGTGCTCGAGTGGATTTCACGTCCGGCCGCTGCCAGGGCTGCCTGGGGGTGCAACGCCTAGCCGAGCGTTGCGTATGCCATAAACGCGCTGCCATAAGTACTTTGGCGATATACATCGATTATACTCGCGTGCGCGCGCGGTCTCGCGATATCGCGAGATCGCGCGATCGCGTTCTGTGGCCACTCGTACAGCCGGCAAACACATACCAATTAGTACCAAGTATACAACACGCACACGCGTGCACACGTTATTTCGCAAATTATTTCGCATCGTTCATTTCAGAGCCAATGTCACATGCCACGACAGAGTGATATAAAAGTTCCCTACTTTTTCAGGCTGGCCGTTTTGTTATCTTTTGAAAATCGGCCAAATGATAACGCGATACTGACAAATAATTGTAAAATTGATCTTTTTTTCTCGTATTTTCCAAAGAATCGATAGACGGCGTTATTTAATATTATTTCATTAATACCTATAATTTAAAAAAAAAACATGAATAACATCTAAGAAAGTAAATAGTAATTTACTTTTTTATTTATATTTGAGAAATATGTTAGATTTATTAATGTGTAGATTTTTATACAAATTAATTATTGTTTAACGTAATATGTATAACGTAAAGAGAGTAAGTAGCGGCTGTAGCAGCAAAGTAAAATTAAAGCGAAATAAAATCCTACATAAAGTCCTACAACTGCAATACCTACCTCTTGTCGCTACTCCGATTAAGAATACTCCTTTTCTTTCATCCTTTATTTTGACCCTTATCCTTAATATGTGATCAAAAATGAAGAAACGAATATTTTTTGTGATGTGGTCGACCACAGCAGGTAGACGCATTCATGCGGTCGAGGGTTGCCGCGGGTGAATCTCCGTTCGTAACGATTCTAGCGGATAACAAGAGAGAGATCGTTGCACAATGAGACCCACATAAGAGGCATTAGAAATGCGTGTGTACACGTCGTGTGAGTTTCTGTGTACACGCCAGTGGTTTTCACGATGTCGGTAGCACGTATGTCTCGTATCTCAGAATACTCGAGATGAAAACGTTGCGTTGTAATACGTTGTGCGCGCGATTATCCAATATCCAATTGATCTCTTCAAACATGTGAAAAGTGTGTCAATAGAGAGAGAGAGAGAGAGAGAGAGAGAGAGAGAGACTTAAACTGCTAATTTAATCAATTAAGTGTCAACTGTCTACTATATAACTTTCTCTTATAACCAAACGATATTTGTCTACAATGTTTCGATAAGCGTCTCTCATCCAGAAAATACATTATATATGCATAAAAGAAGATAAAATTTGTATTATATTGTATTATATTTACATATACTACAACTATATATACAGATAAAAATAAAAATATTAAAATACAAATTACATGTACATGTAAACTAATTAAATATGTATACATGTTTCTAGATGAGAGAAACCTAAAGACGCGTTCTCTCTAAAAAACTATAATTTTATAAATATTATAAAATACTTTTTCAATTTATTTATTTAGGATTTAGTATTACAGCGACAGATGCGACGCGACACCTTTATTTGGAAAGCGACATTGTCTTTTGTAAAAAAAAAACTGTTTTTTTTTTTTACAAAAAGAAAGAAAAACATTACTCTTCGAGACCGTTCTTTACGTAGAAACGCGCTCGTGCGTTCTTTCACGTAGACTTTTTGAGAGCGCGCAAAATGCACACGCGTTCTCGCACGTCTCTAGTTGGGAACCGTACTCTAAAACCGTTTATCCGGCCGCGCGCGTTTTACACGCAGCATCATATATAAGTATAATAAATAAGAACGTTCGAGGAGCCATTGTGTCCGATTGTTTTTGAACGACCTCGTCGAAAACGACGAGATGTATCGGCAGGGTGCCCGCCACGGGGCGTACGCACGGACACACGCGTGCCTGTTTCTATCTCCCCTCATTTCCCCTCTCCCTTCTTTTTCTTTTTTTTTTTTGTTTCCGCAAAAGTCTCTTAAATACTCTTTTATGGCGGGCGGAGAAAGAAACTCAGCGGGAATTCCTCGGAAGCCAATCGGGAGCTGGATACTCGGTCACACAGTGATATGGTGCCTGCGTGCTCACCATCCGTGCACGAGTGGCGAGCACTTACCGGGTAGGCCTTCTCTCCTAGTAGGTCGCCCGTAAGACGACGGCACTTCGGGCATTCCGCTATAGCTATACGGCACGGCTTTCCGGACGATCGAGCAGCCATGTTTCATCAGTATTATATCGTCGAGTCGTATTCTCGCGCATATCGATCCTCTGCAGATCCTCCCGGTGAGAATTCATCGATCTCAAAAGAGCGCGACTCGATTCCATTGGAGATACAATCACCGATTCTCTCACATTTTCTCCTTACGATTCTTCTCAATATTTCTTATTTTCGCTTGTGTTTATCGTTTCAGGATAATAATACCCATAAGTTGCTCTTGATATCTTAATGTAAAAAGGAGAGCTTTGCACTTGCTTATACCTTTACAATTACGATTAACGGATAAAATTATAGTAATTCACAACGAGTAACGTTACTTCTTTTCATACGTGAAATCTTGAACCAATTCGGAATAAATTTTTCCGTAATCACTTTTAAAGAGTTCGACAGAGATACAATACACTGCATTATCGATTATCACTATTTCAAATTCTGTGATTCATGCCATCTCTCTATACTTCTTTTCTAAATACAAAGATGTGAAAGAGTAAACGATTAAAGGAGCAATAAACTAGCAATATATAGTGTGTACACACGATTCGTCTGAGAAAAAAGGGGTATAGCATGCGCGCGGGCCGCAGAATATAATAATATTATCATAAGACGGCGATAAAGAATAGGATGGCGAAAGAAAGAATCTATATAATCTAGGGATGAGGGGGCTCGATGCCATTTTTTTGCCTCTTCGGAGCGAGGCGCGAGCACGATATGGGTGGGCAATGCTGTCACGTTGCACCATCCCAGCCATCCCAGGGTGCATTACTAAGCGTAGAAGCTACGTAGAAGATATAAGGCTCTATGTGGTGGGTGTGTGTGTACGTGTACGCAGCGACGCATGGCCTTATACACAGTACGGGGCTACGGGGTACTCGTGTCACCGAGGTACGCGCTCGGGCATTACGGTCCGCCATGTCTCGCCGCGCCGCGCCGTTTCTGCGGCTGTTATTATCACCGGCACAATCTTAAATGCGTCTGCCAGATATTGCCTCTTCGGCCGAGCCGATAAAAATTTCCATGCAAATTATTGCCCGTTACGCCCACTACTTGCTCCAGCTGCTCCTTATTCGCGAGATCTACTGTCTGCACGTCGCGCCGCGCCGCGCCGCGCCGCTTAAGAATCGCGACGTACGCGCGCAAAATACATGCACCGTTTTAAATGTTAAGATGGATTAAATTAAAACTAGATTTAAAATCACATTGAAACCTCTAAGGAAAATTCTATTTTATTTAAAGATTCTAAAACAAGAAGCAAAAGAAGCAAGTTTGAAAATTTATTCGCTATTTCGATATTTTAGTATCTTGCACTTTTAAAGAAAAAAAGAGGACTTTGAGATATATAGAGAAGAAATACATACGATAAAAGAAATAATAAGAAAAAATATAATATATATAATAAATAAACACATCGCACATGTAAGTTATACAGTATTGATAGCAAGATAAAGAAACAACTATAAATGCTACGTATATCGTCACACAGATTGGACACTGTCGATAAATTAGCGGAGATTTTTATAATCCATTGGACCATTGATGTCGAACGGCGAAATTTCGAATCGGCTTAAACTATAATAGAATGTCATTATTCGAACGTTATGTACATATATACTCTATTATGTGGAGGTTATACCTTGTACATGGCCGGCAACGGCCAATCAGCCGAATCGCCCATTGTTTCCAACAAACACGCGAATGGGGTGTACCCCTAATCCTTGCCGGCTATCCAAAATCCATGATCGAAATATATCTCCTCTGTCAAACGCATGCGTACCTAGATCTGGCTACCCTTTCGTCCGACAAGGATTTTTACGGCTTTCGATCCTGTCAGAATGAAGGACGTGTCGCATGCGGACTTGCCATCAGAATCTTTATTGCGCCCGTAACCGCATTTCGAGTCGCGGAATAAATCAATCGTAATCGCGCTCACGCGTAATCACATTTAAACTCCTCGTCGAGTCTATGTATACATACATACATTGTATACGAAGATATTTGTAACGCAAGATATTTGAATATTTTTATTCTTACATCTATATATTGATTCGTATTGATACCATTGTTCATATTTTTAAATTAATTTCAAAATTAATCCATACAGCACACTTTATTCAAATAACGTCCTTAGGACTAAGAACATCCTTAGGATAAACGGACATCCTTTGAACATTCTATGCATGGAGATCTTTAGGAGATCTGTGTTGTATGAAAATGTGCCGATACAGGTAGCAGTAAATATAGAATCCCATTTATTAATAATTTGGTTGACATTACAATTGATTTATTACTCAAAAGTAATTTTTTTTTTTAATAATTTTTAACCTATATTAAATCGATAACGTATTGAAATTAAATATTCTTCTAAAAATTGCAAGTTTATATTTCTTATTTTCACTCATATCGACTTTTGTTCTTTTTTTTTAGGAAAAAAAAAAAGGAAATTTTTGTATAACTTGATGAATCTCCAAGTATTATGCGTTAACTTTACCTATTCATTCGAGATATCTTCTAACAATAAGTTACAAGGCACATATGGATTTGGAGAACGATTTAAAGTTGAACCAATAGAGGCGTTTATATTGAAACTGATTGAAATCTGATCCTGTTTCGAAATGAATATTTAGAAATGAGGATTTTGGATTTGTGCCAATTTCAAAATAAACAATTTTATGCATCGATATTACACAAATAATTGGAGAAAGTTAATGTAAAATTTCGAACCGTAACGGCTCGACTCGGCTCACGCTCATGCAAGATTCATCAATCGCTCGAGCTCGAGCGTGTGGCTCGATTGCATGGCGAAACCGGCGGAACCGTTCGAAAATCGAATTCGCGCGCGAACCGCCGAATATATATTATCTATCGGCCGTCGAGACATTATTAATCGCGGTTAGGGGTAGAGGGACGTCGATCGGCTCGACTCGGCTCGGCACGGACGACGACGACGTGGCGTTTCACGGTTGAATTTTCGCCCTTCAACCCCTTCGACAGTCGCAGGGTCACGTGCTGGCGTCGATGGAAGAACTATCGTC
>QKQZ01049632.1:0-28656 GCA_003595255.1 Solenopsis fugax
ATTGGCGGCACCCTCCCGCGTCGGCGCATGTCCACATCGTGACGCTCATCTCGGATGCATCTCGGTGCACGCGTCGCGAGAGGATAAGGGCGCATCGCGGTCTTGCCTGATGCGATGCGGTCTGCCGCGAATGCCGCGACGCGGAGCCTGGAAGCTGTCGGGATAGTGGAAGGTAGGGTGGAGAATGCAATCGCGCCCTGTTAAGGCGCGCGTGATCGCTGACCGATTTAAATAAACTCCGAAGAGAAAGAGACAGATTCGAGTTAAATAAAATCAAGTTTGACAATGTGACCGAGCGACTTCACTCTTGTCAGACTCGTCTCTAAATGTGTTCAGTTTACTTGTTTTATTCATGGAAATTATATTGGTTCTAATCTTCGCTGAATACATTCTCATGATAGACTCACAAAAAGTAAAAGGTGATTTGACGTAAGCACTTTGCGTACGGTATAAGAATGTTACCAGTGTTGTAAGAGATACTTGTTTTAAAATAACGAGAATAATTACAGTTATTTGAAGACAAATATAACAAATAGGTACAGATACACATTTTCTATGAATAACTAGATATAGATTTATTTATTTTAAAAATAAATCTTGATACTAATCTACAAACATATAATAGATATAAATATAATAATATGAATGCTAGTAATATAATTATTTATATATTTTAAATTTTCTCATTTTATTGTACGTCTTAAATATTTTTCTGTTTCTTTTTAACATAAATAACATGTTAAAATGATCATCGGATAACCGACTTTTTTATATTAAAATTTGTTCTCTAGTACTAAAAAGACGTTCTATTGGTGTTGAAGAAGATACAACTGTTATACAATTTAAATATATTTCAAGAATTACATTATAATTACACAAAGACTTATACTTAAACTCCTTAGAGAAAGATTTATCACTTAAGTATGTTAATAATTGCATAGTATATACAGAGGAAGAAGATTCCTTTGTTATCTATTTAGATTTCAATTTCAACATTGTTCTTGTTTTTTATTGTAATATTGAATATTTAGGTACATCTTTCATGTGCCTAAAATGTTATTTTAGATGTAAAATAAAGTGTAACTAGTTACATAAGCAGATACACAAAAAATATCGATATAGATACGGTAACTAGATACTTGTAATTAGATACCTTACAACACTGAATATTGCGACGTACCTGACATTATCGTCATATTTACAAATGCAGTTCTTCGCACGAAGGAATTTACGATACGAATGTTTCATCGTTTTTTTTTTGTTAATACAATCGAACAATAAATAATAAATAACACAGTGATGTGTGCGAGGCATTATCTTTCTTTTTCAATTAATTGCTCATCGGGAAGAAACTATAATTATGAGATGGACGAAATATGTACATGATTACTTGCTCAAGCCTTAATAGATGCACCAATTTAAGAAGATGGCTCGCTTACGTAATTCGCAATTAACCACTAGTGTAAAACACAAACCGCTTATCTTATTATGCTTGATCATTGACATTACATCGCACTCTTAGATTGCGTTATACGATGACGTCGCGTTCAACGCTAGTATTATATAGTTCTTATGCAATTGTGAAAATTTCACTTTTCTCGATGCAGCATGTCTGACGCATGCGAGCGATGCACCGTGCTTCTTAAGATGTTATGTGCACGTTGCGAAGATTGCAACAATTTTTCACATTTAGCATTTTCCCATTTTCTTTTTTTTTCCCTTCTTTTTCTTCTTTTCTCTCTTTGTCTCTCTTTCTCTCACATACTCAACGTAATTCTATCCTCTGTGTTGCTTCACGAGCTTGCTCAACATCCTGTCACGAGATAAATCTAGTAGCTTTGATACAAGGACACACAGTCGCGCAGTTTCGACGGAACAAATAAGGAAAATAGATAGGCCACGAACTCTAAGAGGAAAGATCTCGCTCACGAATTCGCATTTGTATAAATAGCATTAAATTTATCATGGACATCGTACTATGTCGCATTTTTTTAAGATGCCATTTTTATCGACATTGTCAATTTATTTATTTGATTCCGCTTCTTTTTTAATAGAAAATAAGTAAAGGAAAGAACGATATCAATAAATTATTGATTTCTTCCTGTTTCTTGTTTAAAAAAGAATTTAGGACAAATCAATTTGCGCAGAACTACTTTTAATGTTTTGTTGAATGACTTAGCAGCATTATGCAATTATTACGAATAACCTGCGAAATTGTTGCATAATTAGCAATCGAAGTAGTGCACACTAGTAAACTGACGCAACAACTGGGACATCACTTTCTGCTACGTTTGGTTAGATAACTCAACATCACGCCAATATATATGGTTATTTAATTTGCCTTACAAATACACTAACATAGTTTAAATAATTATTTTAGTAATATGAAAATATCTCGATATCAATTGTGTATTTATTCATTATATGTTTACATTCGAATTATCATATGCAGATGTTAGCGATGAAAGATAACGAAAAGCAATTTTAAGTTACCTATGCTTTTTTTCGTATCAAGAGCTTTCAAGCTCTCAACTGTCCTTTGTGGCGATATATAAATTACAGAAGAAGAAAAGGCGCGAAGTAGTTGAAAAGATTTTTCTTTGCTTTCAGCGCATTCCTCGGAATGTATCGACGATGAAAGACCGAGTATGATCGGGGAGTGCTTCACCTTCGTAAAACCGGATAGCTCGGAACACTCACGAGTGCCTCGCTCCCACTCGTGTTTTTATACTCGTGTGTTCGACCTCTTGACCGGCGGAGGATCATAATGCTAGAGCCGGTTCTGGGAACGTTGTCGGTCTGGTGGTTGGTGGTATACGCCAACATTTTGCTGCTGCTGTCGCCTTTGGTGTTGCTGATGATCGTCTTCCTCCCGAATTTCCCGCTCTTGCTGCTGCGCCGAATCTGTTACATACCGATCGAGTCGATATGACTGTGAATCGTGATGAAATCGATCGTCGATCGATTTATCGGTCGGCGATTTATCGGATGTTACTTGTTTAGGTACGTGATCGCGAACGCGGCTGATGTTACGTTATCTTTTTGCGACGTGTAATCAAAAGGGTTTATATTTATAACGTGTATATACTTGGTAACTTTGCGTGCTACTCGAGAATAATCAAAATGAATGCTCGAGCAATCGCAAATTTTCAGCGGTTTCGAGATTGAGAATCGAGATTCAGTTGCTCACGTGTAGTTCTAAGTATTTATGCACTGTAGTTTGTTACAATTCATAGTAATGCGTTTATATCTTCATTATGATGCCGCGAGTGTACGTAGACTGAGCTAAAAGCTTGGTTTTGCAATTATCAAATATATTGACATAAAACGTGTACCACGAGGCGACCAAACGTTCGTCAAACAAAGAATAATGTGAGGCGACACGATCGTTCGAGAGACTCGCGTGCTTGCGCTTCCACGCGTATATACGCTGATGTTCAAGCACGTTGACTTACCTTAAGCTATGCACGATGAATTCCAACGAGACGCTCTTCTTCTTGCTCTACGTACCGTGCGCGAGGGCGACCGATATGCGCGTACGGATTGGAATTTTGGATGTTACGGTGCGATTTACATAAAATCTTTTCGCAGACGTTCTTACTAAGCGTTTCGTCGTTCGTTTTTCCGCATATGTTAGTAATCACAACAGCAAACGGGACACGTTTGTCAAACGAGAGAAATCAGAATTGTGGAATTTTTTATTCTGAATACGTACACACATTATCACGCGTATCTGCTCGAAAGCTTTCCTAAGAGAAACTCACTTTTATCCAAATATCATCATGTCTTAACAACAATGTTTATAATTCGCGCTTGAATAATTATTGTAAACAGCATTGTACAAATCTGCGATAATACAATATTACGTAATAAATTGGTATCACGCGCCGTCCAAAAGAATGGTACATTTTTAAGCATTAACATACATACCTTCCATCGCATACATTTCCGTCTGTGTCGCTTTCAAGGACAAGTACACGTAGCGTTTATCATAAAGGTCCGTAATTAGAAGGCGAATTGAGAGACGCCAAGGTAAACTACTTTGTGCGATGGACGAATTCGATATATTCGATATTATCGAGCTATTTACGAACTTTGTAACTGGCAGCGCTGGAAGGGCCGAACGATTATGTGCCACTTTGTTTTCCGATTGAATACCTCGCAGGTAACAATTTGGGAAAATATAAAACTCACAATCAGTATTTGTTACTATGCCAGTAATGATCGACAATGCTCCATGTACACAATGAAATACAGAATTCTTGCTTTTTTTTTTACTCGTCTGTGCATACACTTAATCGTAAACGATCGCTTATCGATACGCGCACTAGAGCGAGTGGTCAAATCAAAGTTCTGTCTCGTCTTTTCTACATAATTTGGTGTAGCCTGAAAGATTACGGATTTCAGACATTAGATAATCGCTTGACACAAGATGTAAGAATGGCGCGTCTATTTAAGCGTTAAATTATACTCGGGCGTGTACACGATATCAAAAGTGGCTTCCCTGTGAAGACATGCGAGTCCTCCCAGAAATCGTTCGTGCGCTGCACTCGATCGCAAACGGTTGTCCTTCTACAGTTCTACCGGCTGATATAAGCTGGTCCGAAGTTGGACATTATAGTAGCGATCGGAGAGTACTTTCGCCGAGAGTAGCCCGTAGTGGGGGAGGCGGGACTTGAACCCTGGAACCCCATGGGCCATATATACTACGGGCCCATGCAGCGCTCTTGCTACTTGTGGTGTCAGCTTCTCGCGGATTCCCCGCCGTACAGGAAACGCGTAGGAGAGAGAGAAGCTGATAAGAGCGGGACGCGAAGGTGAGTACACGAAATAACGAATAATCCGCGCCGCTGCGGCTAACTAAAACTCCGATAGGACCGAAGACGAACCGATTCGACAAGGTGAACGTGACCGTGGAGTCTATCGGAGGTAGGAAGTGATACGTGCAAATGACACCGTGAAGCCGCGAATGCTGATGAGGTGATTCACTTGGTGCAATGCCATGCGTCCCCGCGATCTCGCCTACTCGCTGACAGGCTTTAGTCATATCTTTCAATCCTTTCTACCTGACATCTATTTCCTGTTGGCTATACGTTGTACGTGCCGGCTAGGAAGTAATCGCTCGATATATTATTAGTCTAATATATGTGCCATCAACATGATAAAACATAAATCTGTATGGGTGCTTCTCAAAATATTTTTCTCGTAATAAAAGCAACAAACTGAAAGTTCAGGGTGTCGGATACTCTTTTAACTTTAATTTTGTCTACACGATAACCTTTTACATTTTTCACTAAAAAATATCTTCTCTATATTATCGATAACAAGCGTGATGCAACAAGCGTGATGCGAGATTGAAATTAACACTCGACGATGTAATATCATTTGGCTCCGCGCGGCTGGCTTTGTAACGCTTCGCCAGCCATATTACTCTGGGAGCTTGAACTTCAAACGCGATAGGAATTCAAATGCGATAATTCAATCTCGGGTACACGCCTATGAGCACGGGAGCGGTGTGAGTAACATTCCGTGCACGTGTCTTTCGGATCGTTTGTATGCGTCGTTTTACGCGCTCACACACGAGGTAACTTGCGCCACCGGTATCGGTTACTTTTCAGGAACAACAATAATATCAAATACTTTTATAAAAACAGATTTTCCACATTTTTTCTCGGCATTGTTCTCCATTTCGCATATTTTCGATTATTTCCTAGAAAGAATAATGCGCACTATAATTAAATTATATATATCCCTTTACTTATGTACAATTACCTTGACTTATGAATTTATGAAAAATGATTTAGCAAATTTATAACAAAGCTGATTAACCAGAGATTAAAAAATTAAATTTTATAATATTAAATATTATATTAAAAATTATATTTTTAAGAAAAAGTATTGTTATCACTTGTTGAAGTCAATCTAGGTTTGAACTGAATATTTATTTTATAATAGCAAACATTATATTAAGAATTATAATCTTTAAAAAAAGTTTTTGTCATTTCTTAAATAGAAAAATCTATAATTGTTTTTAATAAATAAAATAATTATTTTATTTTTCATAAATAAAATATTTATATGAAGAATAAATGTTCGACTACGATCAATTCAGATAACTACCCAAGTCTTGGAACGTAATCCCATCGTAAATAGAGAGATATCTGCGTAATAATTACATAGTATAAAATATAGTCGTCACGTAAAATTCTCTTGCAAATCCTTATTACGAATTCATTCGATGCTGATGTTAAAATAAATTTATTACGACTAACGGGAGCATTACTTTTTCTAGATGAAGCTGCTGATTTTGTGCGTGTTGACTACCGTTGCGTTTGCCGCGCCGGGTCTCCTCAAGGTGCCGAGGGTGTATAATGCCGTGATCTCGAGCAATCAGAATCTGTCGCCATCGCGAGCGTTCCCCGTGATACAACCGGTCATCCATCGAACCGCCATCGGTTACATGCCCCCATTCTATTACACGCAGATAGCGCCTTATTTTGTCGGGCCAGAAGTGGTGCATTACCCGCTGCTCGTCGCCGATAGTAAGGCAGCGACCGGGAACGATCAAGCGCAAGACTCTTCCTCAACGTCTAATCTGGCCGAGTCAACGAGCTTCGGTGTCGCGAAGGAGCGCGAAGACACGACCACCACTGATCGCACGAAGGAGAACGGTCCGAAGAATGGCGATTCCAAGAATCCCGAGAAGAAAAAGCAGCAGGTGCCCCTGAGCTTCTACCCAAACTACCATTCGCTCTACTACGACCCGTATATTTACACGTATAACGGTTTCAATCCGCATCTCGTGCCCGGCACTTACTACATCGATTACCAACCTTACGAGTCCTTAGAACCGATTCCGGCTACCACACCGAGAAACGCCGACTCCGGCCATCTGTTACCGAGTTTCCATGACGAGAACAAAATCAACACGAAGAACGACAGAGAAAAAATACCGGATGTACCGCCGCCACCTCTTCCGACCTCCATACCGAAGAGATCTTCAGCCTTGCAAGATGAAAGTGTTTCGAATTGAATCGCGATAAATCGGCCAAGAAGAAAGCTTCATGAATTCTTTTTATGAACGTTGCAAGCGTGAATAGGTATGTCGATGAAATATGACAAAATTTTTTGTTTCTCTTTTCTCATTTCTTTAATTATTTTTTAAAGAAGGTAAATGCCTTCGTTGTTACAAACATTGAAGAATAATTAATGGTTCGTTGAAGCATTGGCACAGCTGTGCAATCAATTGGCATTTAATACATTAGTCACGCCATTATTGAACTTTGACTGCAACTGCTTGAGTATCATATATAATCTCCAATCTACATGACGATGCAGATGTTCGACGAAGTTGAAGTGTTCTATCTATAGTGATGCTACATTCTATATTAATATTGAAATCAGAAGAAAACGAGGCTCAGATTATTTTTATAATTTGTGTGGGTCTCTCTCTCTCTCTCTCTCTCTCTTCCATGGAGAAAATTTTGAATTTTTTGTGATGTATTTTACGTATGTGTTAATTTGTTTTGTACCTTGAGATTACTTGCTTAATATAAAGTAAAGCTAAACAAATGATGCTACAACATATTTATAAAAACATTAATTAATTTTTTATATTAAAAATTTGTTATACGTATGCGTGACGTAGGGTTACTTGGCTCACTTATTTTTGCGCGTATCTCGATTAGTCTACGTTATCGCAAACCTGACCAGTTTTGTTGATGCCCCAGACCTTTATTATGTAGGAAAATCCTTCGTTCTGGTAACCTTGTAGCCTGAGCTTCGCGTATTCGTGACCACGTCCTCCGGAATCCAACATGACTGTCGCCCTGGTTTCGTTAAATCGCAACGCCTCCACGCAGGTGATGCAGACGGGACCCTGAATGATTACCTCGAATAGAGCGTCAAGATTCGAGGGACCCGTTAATCCCAGAAGCAAATTGTGTTGGTACACAATCTTCCCTTCGCATCTTCCCCATCGTAGATTGCCATTGATGTTAGCCTAGAAAGATAAAATCCGCAATCCATAACACTATAATATATTACGCATTATGATAGAGCAATGTATAAGAAAAGTGTTAAGATTGAAACGTTTCTCTTTAAATCTGAATCAGTGAAATCTTACTGATTTACAAATCTATATTTATAACTGATTATCAATAATTATTCACTGTCAGAGTGATCCCGATTAAGAGGGGATTACTCTCACTGATCGGAATCAGTGTATTATTACTGATCGAAATCAGTATATTATCACTGAAAGACAGAGCTATATCACTGATTCATACAGTTATACCACTGATTCAGGCACTGGTTCACTACCTTTCAGTGAATAATACACTGATTCTGATTTAGAGAGTAGGAATTCATAGAAAATTATACGAAAATGAGATTAGTCTTATTAACGCACGTTATCTGTCGAATTGTTACAATCCTCGGTGCCCTGCCCTGTACAATTTTTAGCGTGCTTGATTCGTGTTTTTGGAGCTAAAGTGCCAGATGAGGACAAATTCGTGCATGGCGTGGGCGTGACAAAATAATCCAACGCGTTTCTCTCGATGTTACTGCTGCTTCTCGTTTGAGACAACTCGGCGTCGGATTTGAAACCGAGACCGATTTCCGGGGCAATGTTTCGCTGACTGTTCAGGTCGGTCGGTATCTTATTGTATCGCGATTCATTGCCGTATATCGGATCAATCTTTGCGGACGGATGACGAAAAGTCACGCTGTCTCTCGTCGTCGAGTCTTTACTAGGGTACACACGTCCGAGATTGAAGAGGGTAGCGTTACTCGTTGCCAAACGATGCTGCGACACGTTGTTGTGCTCTAATCTCGGAGTAACAGTCGTTCGATTAGCGTACCGCGCGTTTATCTCACGCTGCCGAGCGTAATATCTTTCCATGACGGCTCTCCGTTGAGCGTAATAGTCACTGTCGTTTCTTCTCGAAAAATACTCGGTAGTAAGATTACTTCTGGTTCTGCTCGCTTCACTTGGACGTTTCGGAAGATCTCTTGTATTGGAGTCAATTCTGTACAGCGGAACTCTTGTGAAATTTCCTTTATTCTCGTTTTCCGATACTTTATTCGCTTCACCTAAAAATTTTGAAAGATCCCTTTTATTCTTGCTAATTTTGTACAGTGGAACTCTCGTAAGATTTCCTTTATTCTCGTTTTTGCTTAAAGCTTTCGAATGATCCCTTGTATTGTCAATTCCGTATAGCGGAATTCTTATTAGATTTCCTCTATTCTCGTTTTTCGATGTTTTACTCGCTTCGCCTAAATGCTTTGAAAGATCTCTTTTATTCTTATCAATTCTGTACAGTGGAACTCTCGTGAGATTTGCTTTAGTCTCATTTTTCGATATTTCATCTACTTCTCCTAAAAGTGTTGAAAGATCCCTTTTATTTTTGTTAATTCTGTACAGTGGAACTCTTGTGAAATTTCCTTTATTATTCTCGTGTTTCGATACCTTGCTCGCTTCGCTTAAATGTTCTGAAAGATCTCTTTTATTCTTGTCAATTCTGTGTAGTGGAACTCTCGTGAGATTTGCTTTAGTCTCATTATTCGATATTTCACTTACTTCTAAAAGTGTTGGAAGATCCCTTTTATTTTTGTCAATTCTGTATAACGGCACTCTCGTCAGATTTCCCTTATTCTCGTTAATTCTGTATAACGGCACTCTCGTCAGATTTGCTTTATTCTCCTCTTTACTCCTATCGCCGTCGCGATCAATCACTGTATGATCGCTCGAATTGGATGAATGTAATTCCGAAAATGCAGGGTCCCTCTTGTATCTGTTCACGTGTGCTCCTGTATTTTTTCTCAATACGAAATGCTCGTACTTCTGCGGGTGCACGACGTAACGCAACGATTCCTCGTCCGATAGGAAATTGTCTTCTTCAGATATCGCTTCGTCAACGTTGAGGAGGAATTTATCGCGGGCATTTCTGCAGTTGCCATTAGTGCAACCGCCCGATGCGCCGCGAGTGAGAGCATCATCGTTATATTTGTGCATCACTTTTATGATCACCGGTCCGATCCTGGACTGTTGATACGGGCTTTTCATCGTAGTCCTCTTTCGTGGCTTTCGTAATTTCACAGATTCCGAGAATGATAGGCTCACGAGAAGAACGAGCAACGCGATCGCCCATAACGTCCCATAATGGCGAACAATCATTTTCGTCGATGTAAACGAGCGCGTACCAAGGAAAATGATGTACTGATGGATTCGAAGACTTCTCATCATCTTTGACCCTGTTTTATCTCGGTTTCTCGGGGTAAGTGACCTCGACATTTCTTTTTTTCAACAATCGATTTATCGACGCTAAGTTGCTCCGTCTCTATCCTGTGTTTTTTGTACGGCGATATCAAATCAGTCGAATTCTGTCGAGTTAATGAATAGCTGCTCCGATAATGTACGCGATGAAAAATTGACAAATGTCCGTTAATAAATTTACAAATCACTTTAACCAGTTGTCAAAGGGCGATTCGAAATAGGGAAAGCTGAATAAAGTAAAACGTGTCAAGAGTCTCAGTTTTTATTACAAATATCTTATTAATACTTTATTCTTACGTACGAAATGTAACAGTGCATTATTCTTTTCTTTTAATACAAATTTGATCGAAAAGAATTTTTTTAACGCTGCATCTTGCACACACACACATGCAGCGTAACATATAATATAAATATAAAAGTAACGCTAAAGAAGTGAACGCGCGTTTTATCGTACTATAATTAACTTTCCACGTCGGTATGTTATGCGCACATAACGAGGAAAATTATCTCATATTGCTTCCACAGTTATAGAGTCGTCATCTTGTTCGTTATTTTCCGTCTCTTTTTTCGTCTCAGTGTCCACATCGACTTTCGTATCTAACTTTTCGATGCCGTCGTAATCATTCTCGTTGAAAGATTCTTCTGTCGATGTCGGCGGAAGTATCGGAGGAACTCCTGGATGTGACGGTGTCAGCACGGGATAAACCTGGAATAATACAAATTACCATATTCATTTGAGTATGTTATACATAGAGATAATTTTCTTGGATTTATCCTCAAAATCATAATAGTCCTGGGACAACATGAACTTGGAAGAATTTTGATATACTTTTAGCAAAATTTAAAGCAAATTAATTTATAATATATATAAAATAGTTTGGTTAAATTTTACTAAAATTTTACTAATATTAAATTTTAAAAATTTCTGTGTCCCACACTACTGTAATTTTGAGGATAAATCTAAAAGAAAATTCTTTGCGTATGGTGTACAGCTCGAGTGGTTTCTTTTCAAAGTAACATTTACCGGATTTAATGGAATCCTGATATCATAAATCGGTGTTCCATAGTAAAAGCTGTAAGCAGGAACATGAGAAATTTCTGGCTTGCCGCTAACATGAAGAGTGTTCGGTATGCCTCCCACGTTCGAATAGACCTGGAAAGATGCGTAAAGTTATAAGTGATGCTTACGCGTAACTTCCGAATATATTACGATGAATACATTGTAAACGTAATAGGGAGAATGCGTATTTTGATACGCGGCGAGATATTGCGGGTGTGCGGTGATTCCAGGCGTAGAATATAGATAATTGGTATCGATTAGAGTCGACCATAGTGGTTTCGATACTGCCGTTCCAACTATCACCGCGAAGAAAATCGCGAACGATGATAAACTCTGCAAAAAGATTTAAGTTTGAGAAACATGTCGTTCACACAGCAATTTGAATTTCCAGCTAGAAAGGATTAGTAGATAATTAGTCGAATCAATGCTTCGATGAATTGTCGATAACGGATAATTTATCATCTTCGATCTCGTCATAATTGTTTTTATATTAATTGAGCAATTACAAATATTTCTACGAATTCTTTTTATAAGAGATCGTTTTTCAGTCAAATGCATGATCGAATTGACACAAGGAAGCACAGTATATTCAATGTATTGGTCGAAAGGCTATAAAAATCATAAAAATATTTTCAGATGTTTAATTAATATGAAAATAACTATGATAAAATCGAACATGATAAAATATCAAACAATAATATACCAGTATCGACTATTCATTCATGTGTCAACATCGAATCAACGTCGATTCGACTAATCATTTCTGACTGGGTTTTATGTTTAAATAGATGAAGAGTACAACAAACATTACAATACAGAATTAGAAACGCTTCTATACTCGTAGTTTTTTTAACAAGAGGATATTATCGGAGCATATGCGCTTGTTTCTGATCGTTTCATGAAAAACGTAGACGCGGAATATGCGCAGCGCAACAACTTTTCGAAACGTTTGCTGCAATGGCCGTCGGATTTCGTGTGTTGCATGCAAATGATCACTAAATTGCAAACAAGATGAAATTAGCTTCCATGAAAACGTCATGACGTCAGCGCAGTACGTATAATAACACAATATTCTATTAATATATTCCGCGATGTTTCGATCTGTTTGTATTCTCGTTATTTATGGCGCGAATAGAGCGTTTTTTACGATAATTTTTCCAAAGGTTAATCTTCAATCAAGAAATCTTTAATTTATAAAATAACAACCTTGAGAAGTTCTAGAAGAAAAAAAAAAAACGTTTTAAAAACTCCGTTTTTGTCATTTTAATGGCAAGTAAAACGCCGCTAGGCTGGCAATGTGCAAATAAACGAGCAATGCATAGGAATGAATCACCGGCAAACTCACCCGCATCGTTTGTCGCCCGCAGGTTGCCGATAGTCTCAGATCGTGTCCGCACTAACTTGAATTTCAGCCCTACCTGCGATTTATATATTCCCAGCCTGGAGAGCAAAGCCCCACCCCGTCGAACATCATCTGTGACTTTTTTTGCTCCTACGAACGTTTACTCTCGTTGTGTCGTCTCCTCTCCCGATCGCTCGAGCAACGTACGCGTAAAATACTGCGCACTACTACTATCCTTTCTTCGTCTTTTTTTACGCGGAACTCGTAGCGGGATTCACAGAGCAGAGGAGCCGGCGCGGCGCGCGGCGCGGTGAGAAGAGTGACCTCGCGGTATATTGGTTTGAGTATCGGCTTTGGGAGTGATTGAAGCCAAGCATTTCTTTCAACAGCCAAACTATATCACCGATGCTTGTTGCTGATATCCTTGATCGTAAACTTATGAACTTGTTATTATCTGGTTTTCTCAACGATTAAAATACGCGCTGCAGGAGAGATTTAAGAATATATATATATATATATATATATATATATATTCTCACGTATCTGTTTCCGCCTTTCGATTTCCGATTTTTTCGAGAAGGAAATGTCAAGGGATCGGAGCGTCGACGTACTTAGAGCTAAAGGAAAGACCGATTCGCTTCGCGAGACGACTATCTCGTGCTTGTCCTATCGGCAACTTTTATGCGATAGGTACGGTAAGACGCGAAACTCGTAAACGTAAAATTCCGCGAGAGAATGGATCGCGCGAGATTGCAGCGGTCAATAAAGTCCGCCGCGTATTGATCGCCCGTGTAACCCTAAACGTCCTTCCCGCATGATTTGCGAAGGACGACGAAGGGGAGAGCCCGATGTGCGCGCGAAGCGCGAATAGAGTACCGGATAGCGTGAGTACTCTGGCCGGGGAGGTTCGAATAGCGTTGAACAGCGGGACCGCATGAACCGGTTAAGATCTTGCGCTTAGGTGATGAATAAGAGGTGTGGTCGCACCAGCCGCAACAGCCGCACCAACACCGGCGGGTGTCCGTCTTGTGGACGACCAAGTCGGATTTGAATTTCTAATGTCTCTTGTCGATCCGCTCCTCCGCGCCTCGATCCGCGTGCTCTATGCAGCGTCCTTTTTATTGGCCTCACGTCAGCCGGCTGTCGATCCGACGCCGGTTATTAGCGCCGTGGCGTGACGTTCTCGAATCGCGTAGGTGTATCGCCGTCGAACAACGGTCACCTTCATGACAACTTGGCGACTCAAGTTCAGCGACGTTATAATTCGACGATATTTATGCCAACCGTCGTTGATCAGATAAATCTTGATCAGATAATACTTGCTAAATAACGTTAAAGTGCAATTTTGTCGGTGCGCACGATCATCCCGAGATGAGGACCATTGATAACATTTGGAGTCCCGAGAAGAACAGAAAATATAGCAATTTGGCTGTTATGATAAATGGTTGTCGATGAGAAATGTGGATAATGAATACTAAATGAAGGCGCAATAAATCTGGTCGAATACTTTTACTCTTTTCTTTTCTTTGACAATTCCACGTAAGGGACTAACATGATTTAAACATGACGCATTTATGAATATTTTTCGTCTGTTGCAAAAAATGCAGTTTTTGCCATCGTATCTATTTTTTAGTCTTTAAATAATTTTGAATAATTTAATCGATAATTTTTGCTAACACACACACTTCATATCATATTTGTCACAAATATTAGATTAAGTATATAATGACTTAACATTTTGTATAAAATTTAAGATTTCAATCTTATTTTATTTTTATTTTTGGCCAATTGGAAAGTGTCCGTTTTACATACGTCCGAGTAACGCAATGTTGCGTTTAATTTATCAATTATTTTGTAAATTTCCTCATTCACCGAGTAAGGTTAACAACATTACGAGCAAGGAATCTGCAAGTGGTAGCTTCGCCCCGAGGGACTGTAATACATGGTAATTTGCATACATTTAATACTCTATTTCTTCATACAATAATCGTGTAACGTTATCCTGCACTCGCAGTGGAGCAGGTTATTAATGCCACGATCGGCAGATGCGTAATTATAGCGTGTGAAATGATCGGAAAGAGTACGGACAAGATTCTCGCGTTACCCGATCGAATTCGAAAGCTTGTGCCTCGCAGGGTACATGGACTACCCTGGCGAGAGAGGAGAGCGTGTGGACTGGTGTGGACCAGACCAGTTTGAACCGGAGAGTCCGGAGAGGCGCCCTTTCGGCAATCGATAGGTGGTAGCTTCGTGAGAGGTCGACCACGCTCGTGGAACTTCGCGCGCGTTCGCTAATCAATTCACTGCATTCGCGTTCATCAACAAGTGAGCCTCGTGCATACATACACACCTGAGCCGGCCCTGATAACTGATTCAGCCTAGCTGATTCGCTGATTCGCTGATTCGCTGATTCGCCGATTCCGTGTAGTACCGATATGCCAGTCGTCGTGCCACCCCGAGGTCGCGTAACGCCGGTGTTGATCCCGGTGCAGGTGGTGTGACTGTCGACTACGACGACTCTGTCCTTGCGGAAGAGGAAGCCTCGAGGAGCCGGGCCTGCCGCCGCATGCCGGTCTGCCTCCCTCGCAACTAGACGCCTTCCTCCTTCGGCTCGATTTTTAATTCGATTCCACTCGTCGCGATTCTTCTCGCGGCGGCTCGTTTAATCGTTTTTTAGACTCCATGAATCGTGTCGTGTCGTTCCACGGAGTTTCGTCGACGCAACGTGTCTCGTTTCGTGCGCAGCTTCAATGTCTTCATGCCGGTGAACGTGCCGCACGTGAATCAACATGCGCTAATGTGACAGCCGCACGCGAATATCGCACAGCTGACGGCCACTTTCTCGCTCATTTACTCCTAATAATTAAAGTGAATTTTTTAATAATTAAAGCGAAGGCCTCAGAATTGCACAATCATACATATGTATTATATTTTGGACGCTTTTCGCACTGCAAACCGATTCTCCGATCGACCAAGCAAATAATCTGCCTCGAGCACGTTGCAGACGTTTCGAAAAGTTTCAATGTTACTTCATCGTCATTATATGCAATATAATATGCAAGCAGATGAAATTTTGCCACGTGTTCACCTGCTCGCCGTAACTCATTTCAACGTCTCTTTGCATTCTAGCGGAACCGATGACGTTATGGAAGACTGGTAAAGCCGCGGAAGTATTTTTCGTTTTGGCAAACCGAACGCGAACTTCGACGGCGCTCGGTAAATAAATAGCAATTATTTTCCTAAGATTTCACGCTAGATCTTCACGCCGCGAGAGATGCGGAGAGAGATCCCGCAAAGTCCCAGATGTTTCGCTCTGCCAGTTTTCTATTTCGAAAATTATTTGTTTTCAGAAATATGCGTGCGCCTTCCCTCACGTTACAAAAATCAGATCCAACGTAAAAACGTCGGGCGAAAAAAATCTCACGTTCGTGCAAAAAATTCAGGCACGTTCGTCTCCTTCTCGCCTCTTTCGTTTAATAAAAGTATTGTTCGTTTTGTCTGTTCTGGGTTTACTCGGAGCAGACTCAAGTAGACCTGACTATCTTTAAGTTAAAATAGAGGAACTCTGGAAGTAAAGTAGCTTCACCTAGTTCACTTTCAGAGTTCCTTTATCTTAACTTAAAGATAGCCAGGTCTGCTTGAGTCTGCTCCGAGTAGACCTAGAACAATACTAAAATGTGTCGCATGTTGGTCTCCGCCGAAAGACGTGATAAGAGCTCGCGTATATACTTTCCTTACGTCTCTCCTTTCCGACGTAAAATGCATCGCGCGGTGGCGGCGGCGACGGCGGCGCATCGGTCGATGACGCCTGCACGCCTGCAGGGTGCTGGAGGACGCGAGGCGAGGGTGTTATCGCTTGGATGAGAGAAAGGGGGCGCGATTTCGGGAAGCGGCCGTCGCTAAAAATAAACGCGGTCCGTGTGCCGTGTGTAGGTGCGCGCGCGGGATGCATTTAAACATAGTTTTGGCAGGCAGAAACGTCAAACCGCCGCGGAGTGGCGAAGCGTGAGGATCGCTTCGCGAATTTCGCACAAAGAGATTCGCGCTCGCCTACATTCTTACCAGACGATAAAACCGTCCATCGTCGCGTCGAGAACAACAATTTCCCAAACGGACGTTTATTTTATCGTTAGTCTGGAAAAGTCGCGCAAAAAATTTATTCCCTTTTCCTTTAGAGCAGCGGTCACGCTCTTCATTGAAATTCGGCCTTTGACCGAGGCGGCCTTGAATCGAGGCTCTTTCGATAGACGGAGGGCGGCGAGATGATATGAAAAAAGGAAAAAAGGTGCACCGCGACGACAGGGACGAGGTACGACAAGGAGAGAATCGGAAAGGGCGGCGATGCAACCGGCGACGGCCGGCGACGTTCAGCAGGAAGAGTAAAGAACCTAGAAGACAAAATCGTGTTTCTCCGTGTGTATGTGTGTACGTGCGTGCTCGCCATCTCTGCTCGCGGTTTCCGGTTGTCCTGACCGATCGCGCCTGACCCACGTCCGCCCGGTAATCCCGGTATGCGTTCAGGATGCGTTCGGTATTTATTTCTGATATGCTTTTCTGACGATTCGCTATATTTACACGGCGCGGCGAGGCCAAAGACTTTTATTCTTCTCCCCGCATATCGCAGCGGTAGTCTCGCTAAAATTTAAAAAAAAAAGAAAAACTTTAATCACCCTGGTAATATCGCGGCCACGGACAGCTTTATTTATCTCAATTATAATGATAAAGCATCCGATTACGCTTTCTCGGCTTTCTTAATAGTTTTGAGTACCTTAAGCGGCTTTACAACAAACTTCATGCAAATCGCCAATAAATCCGGACGAAAGATAATCTGACCGCTCACGTATATTCGCGTGTGCGCGCTGAATTTATCTCATGCGATTTATCTTTTTTCTTTTCTTTTATTTATCGAGTCTTTATCGACCCGACGTGTATCGTTGACATCGCTCGATTCGTTATGCGCTCGGGTTATCTCTTACGTGCCAATTAAGTAGCGTACGTCGATCGTTAAGCGTGTACATTAATTGTCGTTCGGCTGAAAGATATCGGACGAGGGTGCTGTCGTGTTAAAGAAGCCTACAAAGATACGCGAGATTCATTGATTACTTCGCTGAATAAACCGAGGTCGAGGAAATTTTGCGATTAATTTTGTCATTCACCGTATTCTGCGAACTCATTCGGTCATCGTGTACAGCTTCTCTTATTAGCGCACCGATGCAACGCTTAATGCAATAACTTACGCACTATCCCTTAACCCTTTGAGGATGTTTACACGTTTCGAACCACACGCTGTACGCGTAGCAGAGGAGTGCACCCAATTAAAAAAAAAAATGTCTGTAATCTATGAGCTATCAATAAATATCTTATCACTAAACGTCAATCTTTTTGTTCTTCTTTTTTTGTATCTGCCTGCTTGAAGAATTAAAATAGCATCGCGACAATTGGGTATTCCGCATGTCGTCTTCTGCTTTTAGTTGCTTCGCAAACACTTGACGTATAGCTAGAATTAAACGTGAGAAAGTGTTAGATCCAAGTTTATAGGACAGGTAGAGCCAAAATGAAAATAATTAATATATTTTAAGATGCTTCTGATATCGCCGGCGATCCCTCATAACGTGGCCAAGTGGAACGTGTCAACCTTTTTAATATGACATCCTTGCCCCGTTGTCGTTCAACGCGCAGTTGGACGTCTAATTAATTGATAATTAGCTCCCGCTCTCTGGCCGTCCTTCCCGGAATCGCGTCTCGAGCCACGTGTAGCGATTATTTTAGAAGCGTCGCGCAAAGCGTGATTTCACTTGGTCGCGTTAATTAACCTTGGCTCCGACGCGCGTCGATTTTCCAATTTGGTTGACTTTAACTCCCCGCGACATTGACTAACCGCGACCAGCTGATTGCGAATGCGTGATTAACAGCTCTTCCGCGACTGCGTTGGCCGAAAGCCAATCTTCAGATTCATTGATGCGACGAGACGCACGCGCCATTGCAGCATTGTCCCGTTCTCGTTGTCGTAACGGGGGATGCTATATTGCTTTTGCATCTGTCGCGGGTGCCTGTTGCGGTTGTCCCAAGACGAATTAGCCCTGATAAGCAGGAATACGAGGGGAGAGACGAAAATTGCGCTGTCACTTCTCACTTCTTGTGTATGAGATAATAAGAGAAATAATTGTCAATCATCTTTTTCAGGTACCGTAAGGCAATGCAAGGCAATGCGAAACGTTAGCTTGCAGCCGCTGTAATCCTTCATCCACTTGATCGTTTCACTTGTCATCATGTAGGCAGAGCTCGATTGTACGCTTTTGCGCCTAGCGTGGCTAGCGTGCGTATCGTTTTGACGTGTTCACTTTGCCGTAGGCCTACACACATGAAATCGAGGAATGGCTTTTTGCAATTTCCGATTGCTAGCGCCGCTGCCGATGCGCATCGAACGGTTCTTCTAAAGGAGAGTAAATGATATTTCGTTGTTTTGCGATGTGCGCTGTTTAGTGTGATGTCAGCGGGTAATAAAAGCGCGGACGAGGTTGTGAACGATGCGCTGTTGGAGAAGCTTCGAACTTACGCGGCTAAACCGCAGGAAGCGGCCGACGCGCTCAGGGCGATCGCGGCCAAGATTCACGCACGTGTCACCTCGTCAGGTACGCAATTCTACCGGAGTCTCTCGTCTCGAAAGGACAGACGCGCGCTAACTTTGTATTATATAGAAGACATTGTGCCAGTCTCGTGCCAATTTAACCTTTCTTTGTGACATTTTAATCGGCGGTGACAAGTTTCTCAATTGTTTACACGATTTCTGAACAACATTTCTCAGAGATTTTATCTTTATGACGTAAAAGCTGCATATATACATATGTGCAGCTTCTACGAGGTACTTGTGGGCTGACGGCCCATTTCATTTATTTCTTTTTACCTCTATTTATAGGGATTTTGAAATAAACTGAGAGGATAAAATCTTTATTTCACAATCACTCACAAAAATAAAATATATCTAGCATAAAATGTTTATAAGTGAGCAAAAACATTTTCTTTTATTTACACATCAGGCCTTATTACATGCATATGAATATAATAAGGCCTGATTAAAAAATAAATTGAAAACAAAGAAACTAGATATTATCTACGAAATCAATTTCAAAACGATTATTAATCACAAGAATGAAATCTCTTAAAGTTCATTCTATTCTTAAACATCACAACTATTTTCAATTTGACCTTTAATTAATCTTTGGAAGTTTCTAGCCATTTAGATACAATTTTAGCTTTTCAAAAGATAGCGGCATGAAAAATCATTAAACTCTTTGGTGCGAGTCTCACACATAACAAATATATAAGTGAATCTTATTTAATGAAAATGTTTATAATAAAATATACTTATTCCAAAAAAAAATCGATACATATAATACAATACATTTGTTATTTTCTATAGTTAAAAAATTGATATAATATTTTATAATTATACATTATAAAATAATGCATATTTAATGAATTTACAACAAATTAATTTTTATAAAAAAATTTTATAAATACATACACTTGGTCATAAAATTTTTGTTGGATTAAACAGACGCGTTGCTGTCGATTCTAATTTCTTAGCTCCTTTTTATCTACATACTTCCTGTGATACTTTTTAGTATATATTTGTAGATATAAAGCAATTATTAAGTATTATAGTAAATTCCAAAGTCGGTCTTATTTAGTGCTAGGTCTTATTAGGCTCAGGTATCTTATATTTTTCTCCCTTTGTTTCGATTTTATCACGAATTAGCGACGTCAGGGCAATTTCTTTTCTCATTAGTGTTTTGTATCGCGTGTCGTCCTCATTAGAGGTCTCGTACGATAAGCGTACAATATTGCGCGCGAATCGCGATCGCGGCAATAAAGTTCTAAATGAATCGGAAGGTAGATTTGGACACTCCAGGGAGAAATTCGTGCTGGTATATTATTACTCTCGGCGAGCACGAAATCACGGTGGAACTTGCGCGATTTATCATTCTCATGTGATTCCCCTGCAATGGATGGCGAAGGGGGCTCGTTCGTCACGTTCTGCGCCATCGCATTGTTATTACTGCATTAGCTTCGTGCCATTTGTATGAAACTTGATAAAACGTACACGAAATTTCTAGCAGAAGTGTCGAATATTCATGTCAAAGAAATCAGACGCAATCGCTAAAGAAAATACGAGTACAATAATTGCACGTGTGCTTTCTGAGTCATAGCGCTCTCTTGGTCAACGGTGTGACAAAATTGTCTAGCATAAATTCAGGTCATTTTCATATAAGTTGGCAACTTTATGCAGCCGTATACTTAATTCCTATTTTCAATATTCTTTCGCGATAGATTTATATATAAACAATTTTTATGAAAAATAAAAGAAATGTTAGATTAAAAAAATTAATATTATTACTTTGTGCGATTCTCAACATTGTTTGACATATATTTATTATTTGTATTGTTGTTTTCGTATCAAATATTAATTCGTCAATCCTGGACCTTTGGACAACTGGCAAACAGGTGTGTAAACAGCAGTCGATCGCATGTGTTATTTTAGAATAGAAGAACCGCCTGTTAGCCGATTGCGTAATCACTTTCGGTAACACTGACGACAGACCCGTTGGCCGGCATCCAGAAAACTATGACTCTGAACGATACACGTTCGAATCGCGCTGGTGCGCCAATTTGATAAGGGCCCTGGCAACCTTCCTGATCGGTGGTCCCGCGAATCGCGAAATTTACTGCACGGTTGAGTTTCAGTTCGCGCATTATACACGATTGCGACTAATTTAGCTGAAATTTTGCGACATAGTTTTATACCTTTAGACATTACTAAATTTTCGCTGTAGGTCACGTTTCACGTCATCGTAGTTATATCCGTTATCATGACATCAGAAGCGAAAATTCATACGTAATCTGTTTTATTCACACGCTACATTGCAGCTATATCGTTGATATTTGCAATCGTGAAAAAAGATTCGATTATTGTATAGCCACGTGAGTTTTTTTTATCAATGTCGTAACATTGATCCATTGGCACTACGTCAACTTTGACATAAGAGTACGTATCGTGCCAATGTACGGTATTCTTGATTTCTCAAAGAACGTATTGTCATGTATGTATATTAAAGTCTACCTGGCATTGGCAAGACACTAATGCATTTAGCGCCACGAATAAATTAGCGCCGCGAATCTGATTCAAATACAAACAGAGGGTAAAATTATTATAGCGATTTATAGCTTCATATATATCTTCCAGATCGACGGATACGCGAGCGCACGTTGGAAAAGCTCTGGCGCAAGAATTCCGGTACGATGGAATCGTTTATTATGACCCTGGAGGTGAATAATTTTTAATTAAACTAATCCTTTGGTGAGTCTTCGTCACGACATCTCTCGCTCCCGTTAATTGTAACGTGTATAGCGTCTTATCGGCGCTACGGATAAGCTACGATCGTTTTGCGTGCTAACGGCGGAGTCGAGATCGATACGGGGCTGCGAGAGTGGGAGATAATTACATGTGGGTTTACGATCTCATTCGGGCGGGCACGTCATTGACACGACATAGAGCCAAGAGTTTGAGTAACCGTGGTAATTAGTATTATCGGCGAAATATCGTATCCGTGTCACGCAACACGCATCCTGCATTGTCTACACGCTCGTGAAAGTCGCGAGACCACGGCTGGTAAATATGGATATGGATATCCGTCTGTTCCGGGTCTCGACAAGTGTCGGAACGCTCACGTAAAATAATAATTGTTTGCATATACCCACGCGATTCTTCATAATTACTTTTTTTTCATTATATTTTGTTACGCTGGATAGACGGAAATGGAAGAACAAAAATTTATGTGTTTCAACAGAATACGTTGAGGGAAAATTAAGGTAGAATTGAGATTATTCTTCAAATTTTCTTTTTAGAACTGCAAGGACCTCGTTGCTAACTGCAGTATCATCGGCATCCTGCACGAATGTATATCGCCTCGAGTGACCAGATGCAAATCCAAGGAAAGAGGGAGCAAGAATAAAAGTGCCACAAGTAATGGCAATTCTTTATTTCTCTGAAGAAGCACCGCGTTTTATCGAGAACGCGAATCTTGTCGAATTCGCGGGTTCGATAGTATTCATTCCTCGAGATAGGAAGTAATGTGCTCGTTCTTTAATAGGAACCAGTAGCCGAATGGCGGTCATTCAACTGATCAACTTAGGTATCACGCAAGTCCTAGTTAAACTTTTAATAAATCTACAACACGCAGACACTATTACGAGCGAAGTACTCACTCAAGACATCCTCTGGATTTTGGGACAGGTAATTTTTACAGACGACGCATTGCAATAAACTTGTTTTTCATTTTATTTTCTAATTAGGACCAATTATTTTGCTTGGTTCACGCTGTTTCTGCATGAATAGAAGGAAATACTTTTGACACGTTACGTACCTGCACAGCAGAACTTTTATCGATCGCACTGCGTATGTCTGTTAAAATATATTTTTCAATTTTTCTGGCATATAAGATTTATTTCGACCCATTTATTTGTTTTCAACTTTACCTTGTCATTTTATGCATTACACTTCAATACTCTGTTTTTACTTTGAGATTACATTAAGATCCTTAGATTATTAAATGTTAAAAACTTAAAACAAAAATAAGCATACATTTTTTAAAAATATTTTTAAAAAAATGTATGCTTATTTTTGTTTTAAGTTTTTACATTTTTTTAAAATAACTTTTATAATACTGTGAGATATGTGCTGAAAATATTTTGCGATTTTTTTAGGTGGCTCCGAGGGACCAGAAGTTTGTGTCAAAAATGAAACTGCTCAATTCCGTAAAAGTGTTCCATGCGCTGTTAAAACAGCGTTACAACAACAGCAAGATGATATTGCCGCTATTGTTGATCATCAAAACTCTCACTAAAAACTGTAAGCAACACTTTCCTTTAATGTGCCTGACAATTCGCTTATGTGTTCGAGATTGATGAAGCTATTATCCTTTCGATAGCTTTCTCCTTGCAAACACTAGTAAAGGACGGTATTACTGGTACTCTGGAAAAAACATTTGTCAGCGTCGGTTATACTCCACATTTGAAACTGAGGACATTACTGGAGTGTTTCAAACATTTAACGACCAATAGTAAGCACGTGTATTTATGTAATTGATTTTTCATTTCAATTATTTTAATATTTAATAATATTTTACTTTCAGAATTATGTTGTAACAAATTCGTTAAGGCGGGAATGGTACACTTGCTGATGCGAATCTTCGAGAGGTGGGAAAGATTCGATGGGCAGATACGTTTGAAGATTTGCAATTACGCTCTGAATACACTTCAACATCTCTGCGTAATAAGTAAGTTTACTTAGGATGGGCTCTGTAAAGTGTTCTTTATAAAGAAATGCTTCTCTCTGAAAGATCTGTCTGTGTGTGGAAGATATTAATTGCTTAATTTATATTCATTATTCTCTACTAATGTACACTTGAAAATCATCAATGTTACACGCGTTCTTTTCTTTGCTCGCCGTTTTAGAAGCTGGAAGAAAAGCTATCAAATCGAACAATGGCCTACAGTTATTGTACCGGTTCTGCACGAGCTGTCCAGAGGACAAAGCTTATGACTGCTTGCTGTCGCGTATTTGCGGAATAATCAATCAGTGTTTGGAGAAGAAGGAATTACCGGTGCCCGAAATATCGCCGGCAAGGTGAATGAAACGTTCGAGGTCATCTTGACCAGTACATTGTATCTCGTAATAATTATGATACACTTAGTATATTATGACGTATTCAAGAAGTGCCTTTCTGCACAGAAATACTACAAATGCAGGCTAATCTTATTAGTGTTATTACCGGGCTCAAGTATTGTATATAATGCGAATAAGTAGCACAGCTTTTGTTATGCTATATCGAATTAGTTAAAGACTACCGTGGTGAAAATTTTTCTCCGAATTTTTATACAAATTTGAACATTTTTCAGAAATAATAAAAAAAGATTACATCTCTTTTTAGAATTTGTCATGTAAATTTGCATGTAAATTCTGCAATATTCCAAGATTCATATTTCAAGAAACATAGATATTTTCTAAAATGTTAAAAAATATTATACAAAAATTCTAAAATTCAAAGATGCTGAAATTTTCATAACAATAAATTTTTTTCAAAATTTTTTATATAATTTTTCTGTATTTTTATATAAATTTTAGAAATAACAATGCATTGTTTACAATTACAATTGTAAACACTTAATATTCAGTCTATTCCCTTTTTTTGCATGCAGATTTGCTCTGCCCGAAGTGAGTGTTAACAGGACAAACAGCGTGGAAAGCGGTAGCGACATCGACAGCCAGGTGCGTATTTCTTCATGAAAAATTGGATCAACACGCTACGAGCATCATATTTGATGCGTTGCGAAACTTGTAACGTTAACTGTATGTTTATGAATAATACCACGTACTTGATCTAACGATTTTCACTTGGCGTGCAAAATGTCGCAGTGTCGAAAATGTTTGTAGTGACGATACGAGTAGAAACTCGTATATACCGTTAAATGTTTGTGCGCCTTGAATATTAATTTCTGTATAGGCGAACAGCGTGGCTTCAATCGGTAGACTGTACAGCGATCTCGATTCTGGAGATGACGAGGAGAGCCACGATTCCAGAGATGCAATGGACAATGAGATTCATGTAGGCGACGAGATGGACGAGAACAAATTTTTCGCCGGGGTTTTTACGTCGCAAAGATCCGAGGAAGATCTCGCTGGGTAGGTAGAACATTATTTTTACAGATACGCATCGCGATATCAATATAATTTAACAATTACACAAACGCAATCGTTGCTTTTTTCCCCATCAGATACCATACGTATTTTAAGGAGTTGGGAAATTTACGATCGCAGCTACAAATCATTGGATCGTCGAACGTCAAACTAATCGATCTTTGTTTGATGGAGGACGATCAGATAAACTCACCGCTCGCAAAGGCGGGAAAGACGAAGACCTCAGTCAAGGACTTCTCGAGATCTAACGGTACGACGAAAAGTCAATTGGTGAACGGCACGCACAATTTGAAGGTCCTAAAAGACGTGTCGACGAACGTCACGGATCGGCACGCGTATTGCGCTGTAGCAAGCAGGGTGAGGAGCGTTATCGGTTTCGTGAAGGTCGCCTATCCAGACCTGATCGGTGGCGACGGTCTGGGGAAAGCCGAGCCGCTCAATATGAAGGACAGGAAGGTTTGTCGCGCAAAACTGCTTACCTGCGTGGAACGCGGTCTTCACGCCGTCGCCACCATCCAGGAAGTTGTTTATGACCTTGATGCACTCGCGAATTCTGCCTCCCGGGGAACGCCGGGCGTCGATCAGCTGTTTGATAACTGGGACGAGAAGAGGATCGGCAAACGCAATTTGGATACAAAACGATTGCAATTCGAATCGAGATTCGAAAGCGGCAATCTGAGGAAAGCTATTCAGGTACAGTCGGTTCAACTACTCGCGCTTTATGTAATCGATTATGTTCATATTACATAAGGCTTCATAGAGACTAAGAGCAATTTCTATAAGCTATTTCAAGAGGATATCTAAATTTCTAATGAAAGTTCTTTTTTATTAAATTTCGTTATATTAACAATTCATGTCTGTTTTCTCCTTAGATAGGTTCACGAGAATACGATCTTATTCTGACCCCGGATGTCAACAGCGGTTCCAGACATCAATGGTTCTACTTTGAGGTTTCCAGCATGGAGGCGAATGTATCATACACGTTCAATATAATTAACTGCGAGAAGACAAACTCGCAGTTCAATTTCGGCATGAAGCCAATACTGTTCAGCGTCATGGAGGCGCAATGTGGTAGGCCAGGCTGGGTGAGGACCGGCGTCGACATTTGTTACTATCGAAATTGTTATCAACGGACCACTAGGGGAAAAACATACTTTACGACGTCCTTCACGGTCACGTTTCCGCACGCTTACGACGTTTGTTATCTGGCGTATCACTTTCCGTATACGTACAGCCGGCTGATGACCAACATTTGGCAATGGACGAAGAGAGTCTCTGCGGCGAACGTGTACTTTCGCGCGGAGACGCTCTGTGAGACTTTAAACGGCAATGAGAATCCTGTGCTCACCATTACGTCACCAGATTCCAAGACTAATCCTATACATGTGAGAAATCTGTCAGATATTTAGATTTATTTTGACAATAAGTCATTTAACATAACAGATATTTATAGAGCCAAGTGTCATCCTTTTTCAGGCACGAAAGATGATCTTCTTAACGTCCAGAGTACATCCCGGTGAAAGTAACGCCTCTTGGGTGATGCATGGAACTATGGAGGCTCTTCTAAGTGACAGCCAGTATGCCAGCAGTTTACGTGATGATTATGTGTTCAAAATAATTCCTATGCTAAACATAGAAGGAGTCGTGAACGGATGGTGAGTTAACGATTATGTATATTTTTATCGAACCGTTTTTTTATTGAACGAAAGCTGTGATGGAGACTTTTAATGTGCCAAATTTTAGCTTAGCTTTAGCATAAAAGCTTTCTAACTTTACACTTAAGGATAGAATGATATAAGAGGGAACTGCGAATGCAGACGCATGATACCATAAGACTGTAGTCGTACCTTTATTAAAGTTCAGTTATACACAAGTCGCACATTCGCGCCGTTGTACGCAGAATTAATATGGAAGTGACTTACCGTAGCAGCTAAAGAGCAAAGTTTCTCGTTGATGAAACTACGTATGCCGATCGTCATACGTCTGGATGACCGAAACATTTACGACCGACTCTCGCTGGTCTCTCTAACATCCATCACGTATTCCAAAATATTTCGGGAATCGTTTGGCTGTCGAATGTTTCGTCTTGCAGACGTATAAATATGTTAACTATGATGATGATGATTACCACTTTATGAAGATACATATAAAACGCTGGCGGAATCTAATTCATCAATGAATTATTGAATATAAAAAATATGTTTGTTTTATTTTTTACTTATCCTATTTTAAACTCTTGTTAATGCTGAAAGTGAAAATTTAATGAGAATAAACGGAAATGAAGTATAAATGATGAGATGACAATGATAATCTGCCAGCGTTTTCAATGATAAAAAATGAGAGCTGAGTAATCGAGTAAATGCCCTTGCGAAAGTGTACAGCTTGTCGAGTAACGTCGGCAGGAGAATAATTCGGTTTTTTTTTTCTATTTTTTTTTTTTTTAATTGATATTACGACTTTCTTTTTCGACCTTTGATATTATCATTTCCGAGCCGCGGCGTACGCCTCATTCGTGTACGTTTCAATCATCAAAGTTCTAAAGGACGGTCCGAAACAATCATTTCTGCCTGCCGCCGACCGAGAAAGCTGATAACATAGTTCCTCTCTAATTCGAAACTATCGAGCATTGTATCGGGTACGCCTTAAGTTAGAGCTAAACGGCGAATGGTGACAACGGTAACGACCTGTCTAATCCGCGCAACGGTGACAGCTCGCACGTGTCACGTGTGCAAAACGCACTCTGATATACATATATATATATATGCCTAGTTCGTGAAGAATGTCGATTTGTGTGTTTCTGTCACTTATAAAACGAAATAACGCGACGTTGCCTAGGAGGAAGTAAAGCGTTACTTGGACGGAGGGTCTAATACTTTGCCGTTGGTGCGCACTTTGATGTTGTACCTGTAGGCCGGTTCCGCCTCTGGCAGGATCGTGCTACTGTCGTCGTCCTGGTCCTTCATCATCGCCGAGTCCGCCGATGACGCCGCCGTGTCCACCGGCTGATCGTTGACGTAATCCTGTACGCTGTCGTACGGGCCAATCGTGTGGGCGTCCTCGAGGCCGTTGTTCGGCAGTTCAGTCTCCGCGGTCAGATCGCTGTAATCGGGGGACTCGCGATGCTCCATCTTCATGTCTGACGAGAAGGAGGAGGAGGCGGGGGAAACGACGGGACGGGAGACCGACGGCCGCAGGACCTCGCGAGTCTCGAGACCGTCGAA
>QKQZ01049635.1:0-13168 GCA_003595255.1 Solenopsis fugax
ATATATATATATTTTAATAAAAATGTTCCATTCAAATCAATTTCAATTTGATTTTGTATGTATTGTATATAGCACAAGCGTCGCGCACTTTAGTTCGGTTATTGACCACTTGGTGGTTATCACCTTATTGTCTTAGCGATAATTCAAATTAATTAAAAGAAGTTATATTACAGTAGGATTGTAATTTTTGTAAAAAATTTTACAAACTGTATAATTTTAATTCTATAATTAAAGTTTATTATTAAATTTAACTTCACTGACTGATGATCTTGGAGAAATTAAATTAATGATAGAAATTAGAAATGCTTCTTTCTCGATAGCACTTGTTTTCGGTATTGTTCCTATATAAGCAAGAAGCACATACTAGTCTTTCGGATCCTGGTAAGGATCCGGATAGTCTGATACTGGTGAGGAAAATGTTTTCATCTTTACCGCCTTGACTTCCTGCCGTTGCTGCGTTTGGGAGATACACACCGAGTATCTTAAGGTGTCGTTTTATCTTGTTTTCGGGAGTTTTAAAAGATAAAATGAGACTTGGAAGCACTCGATGTATATTCCCGAACGCAGCTCTTGTCATCTGGCAGTTTTAGCTCCCTACCCCTTAGACATATCTTAAAATAGACTGTGATTTGGTCTTAAATTTAGGAAATAGCTGTAAACGCATCCACATTAACTCTCAATCATGCATCACCATCAAAAAACACTGCCATAGCAACGAAAAGACTGATTTAGTTAACAGGGAGCTACAAGGTGGTTTAGATTTAAATATTCGGATGAGTATTTCACTCAATCAGTGACATTGACTATCTTTTTGCAAAAGTTATGTCATTTTTTTAAATTAGTTATGATAAATGGATAAAATTGTAATAAATTTAAGAAATATTCTCATTCAAAAGTTGTCTGTTCAAAAATGGATACGAAATCTTAATTAATCAAATATTTCATTACATATAACTTATGACTCGTGCTAAATAAAATAATGCTTTTTATACTGTAAGCAAAGTTTGTACACAATCCATACTTAGAAAAAAGACTTACGACAGAATTAGTTTTGAATTATCACTGAAATTATATGAGAAAAAGTGTCAGACCATGTCAGCCTCTTGCATAACCCCCAACCTGAGACTCTTCTGTAAGGGTTCCCATACCTTAGCCGAGGAGTGCCAGTTTTAGGGCGCCGGCAACTCGCCCTTTGCCCTCTTCTGTTAGCATTACCCAGGGAGCACCACGAGGAGGTAGAAGTAGGACTTGCTAGGAAAGTGCTTTATGCGTCATGCATGCCACACGTGCCTTTCAGAGTTTTAATGTTATGCATCTCTCGGCAAGGTGCACAACCTCTGAAGCGCTCACTAGCCCTTTGCCCCCCAATATTCCAAGCTATTGCTTCTAAAAAATTACTTTTGATGCTCCATGATACAATAATTTAGAAATATATATCATTTGATAAAACACATGATCCGATCTGATTTTTAATACACTGTCAGAAAAAAACTTCAGAGCGGCCACACCCGCCATATTGGCCCTTTTTTCCGTAACGCCACGTAACGCTCGAAACTCCCCGCGCACTCCCGACCTCATCCATTTTCGCCTGGAATGTGAACTATGAGTGCATTAGAGGCCCTTTTTAGGGCCTATTCAAATAAACTTGCATAATTGTATAACTATATGCATAAGCAAATTAATTGGTCCATTAGCGCATGCATAACGAAATTGGCCAATTTAATTTCCTTATGCAAGTTTGTGTGGATAGGCCCTTACGGAAAAAAGGCCGAAAAATTGCGCTTGATGCACGACATGTATGATTATGTATCATATGGTGTAATAAAAATATGTATTCTTATATGTATTCTTATTACATCATGATTGTGTATGATGCACGACATCCAATTGTACATATAAAAACGCAAATAGGCCTACTTTCATCGAAATTGAAGGTGAAAGGACTAAATTGAACAATTACCATAATAAATTTATTTTTATTGCAGTCTGAATGATTGGGAATTACAGTGTCCTTTTTTTATCCACGAAGTTCATCACCAATTACGCAAAATTTTTCTCAGCGCCAATTGGCAGTTTTTCGTACTACCTCACTGACAAACAACTTATTGTTAGTCGGTATTTATGTATACGTAGGGCGACACTCGGCAGGGTATGTATGTTTTGAATAAAAAGCGGTGCTTTGAGGTTAAAGGAGATACTGTTGTGTTTACTAATTTATTACGTCGCATATGTATGAAAGCATTGAAACTAAGAAGGTAAAATAAGTCTTCGTATTCTTAAACTTTTTTATTTACGTTTAGGCAACAGACACCTGTGATTTCTCTATTTCTAATATCTTGTTGTTTTTAGTAACAGTAAACTTGATTTATATCTCATGCATTCTCTCTGTACTTTCTGTATAAAATATTCAAATTTCACGTATCTTTTATTAGGAAAAAAGCGAACACGAAACACAAGTCTCGCGGCGTGCTATGCTGATCAGTCTCTGTTCTTGCTGTGATGGAAGATGCAGGTGCCACGGTTTTCTACGACGACGAGGACGATTGTCTGGACTACGAGTGCTTAAACAACAATGTCGAGTACGATTACGATTACGCTGACTCGGAGAAGGAAACCCTTTATGAATTGTACCAGTATTGTCTCACTCCTAGTCTGTACGATACAGGATATTATTTGCTGCCTTTGTTGAGCAGTACAATGTTATTTAGATTGTTTGTTCATACTGGTAAGATCCTTTTCACTATTTATATTTATGACATTAATATGAATTGTACAATTATTATACTTCTGCTAAATCATTTCTTTGATAAATCGCAAATAATCTTTGTTTTCTTATATTTCAGAATACATATCACACAAAGTATTTCATATATTATCAGTCATTATAGGCATATATATTATTCAGCATTACGTGCAAGAATCTTTAATAATATTGATAGTGTTTGTTCTATTTTCCTATGGTATTTTATATGTGTCAAAAAGATGGCACAGAGGCACAGGGATCTTTCTACCGTCCTTTTTGATAATTGCATACTGGTATGTTCTATCATACATAATTAATTTGTGATTATACTTCAGCATATTTCAAGGAATATTTCAATTTATTTTCAGTGAATTTGCGATGGAGCCAGTGATATGGCATAGGGTACGGAGCGTGATTATGACAATGGTGATGAAAGCAATTAGTGTTGCCATTGACACAAACAATTCGGACAGGTTGCCGGATGTTTACAGTTTCATGGGTTATATGTTCTGCGTGGTAACTTGTATATTTGGACCGTGGGTGTCATTCAAAGATTATTTGTCTTTGCGTTACTCTAACAATCAAGTATGTGAATAAGCATATCATTTTTATTACTAAACTATGTGCTTCCCAAGAAACAAGTCTTTTAAAAGCAGTTTCTACGATTTAAAATAGATGCGATAATAATAATAAAATTCTGTTGCAGACAAAATGGTGGATATTATGTAGTATCGGATTTGTTCTCCTTTCCTTTGTCTTCCTGAGCATTTCAAATTGCTGGACACAATGGATATTTGTGGATAACTCTTGGAAGTTAGTATATAGAATTTACGAGTTTTGATAAATATTTTATCATTTCGTTCGACATAAGAGAATGTTCTTTTCATATTTCAGATGGTTAATGGCGTACAGGGACGCATTGTCCTTCAGAACATCCCACTATTTCGTTTCGTACATAGCTTCGGCACTGTTAGTTTTGGGAGGATTTCCTCTTTCGTCGTCGACGATAGTCAAGCCCTTCTACATTGAATTTCCACGCTCTCTCGTTCAGGTCGTCATTTATTGGAACATTCCAATGCATTTTTGGTTAAAAACGTGTATGTATAAAATCAAACAGTAATTTAAAACAGAATTTTTTTTTTAATGACATAATGGAATATTGAAGGGTAAAAATCGAATTTATACTGATTTTTGTATAACTTTTCAGATATCTTCCGTCCTAGCATAAAAAACTTAGGAAAGTTCGGTGCAGTGATCGTCACGTATCTGATAAGCTCTCTTTTGCATGGGTTGAACTTTCAACTAGCTGCTGTATTACTTAGTCTAGGCTTTTATACGTTTGTGGAATTTCAGCTCAGGGCCGTGCTCGCCGACACTTTCGACGCTTGCATCGCATCCAAACAGTGCATTAAGCAAAAATGCGCGCACAAATACAACTCTTACAACTGTTGGTGGGTATTTGTAGTAAACTTGATGTTCTCAGGGTTGGCGATGTTTCATTTAGCTTACTTGGGTCTCATGTTCGATATGTCGGATCTGCAAGAAACAGGGTATAGCTATCATCATACTATTAACAAATGGGCTGAACTGGGATTTGCTAGTCATTGGATAGCATTAGCTACGTACTGCATTTATCTTTTAACTAAATAACAAATTATTTTTTTATATTTTTCATTTTTCCGAAGACTGATCCGCCACATTTTTCATAAAAATAAATTGGATTATACAAATCAGACGAGCAGATCACTTCATAAACAACTTTCACCTACACAATTGAAGGAATGTGAATATAACATTAGGGTATAATTTTATGTGTTGTCTTTAACAATCAAAAAAGATAAATAAAATACATATTCTTTATTGAGTATATAACACAATATAAAGTTCACTGTGTGATCTATACATACTTTATAATTTCTTTTATAATTAATATATGTAGCACATTTAGTAGTTTGTAATTATAAAAAAAGTTTACAAAGAGTATTTAAGTATACAATGTTAAATATAATACTCTTTTTGAATATCTCGCATCCTAATCTAATATTACATTAAATGTCACTTTTGTAATGAATAGAAACATCTTTGCGCTCTAAGATATTTTTCCCCTACTAATCCATTGTGATCAGTAATGTTGCATTTGTAATATTACTGTGCAACATAATGGTCATTATAAATTACTATATAATATTTTTATATACACTTTCAGATTTATTTTGATGACACTGATTGTATTCTCGAAGAAATAATGGTCTCGTTGCACGTAACATTACAATTGAACATTACACAATGAAGAAATGCTATACATAATTCACAATTCTTAATAGACATTCCGAATTTGGCGGACTTGCTATAAATTTTATAATTTACACAATGTATTTATTCGAAAATAAATAATTGCTCTCTACAAATTTGTTGGAACCTAATAGCAAACAGACTTTATATTCCTAAACATCACATTTTAATAACATGTGTTCTTAAATACTATAATTAGCAAAAAAGCTATGACTTCCATATTCATTGTATAAATGAATACACAGCTAAAGTATATATGTATATATATATAATGTATAAACTACATACATATGTGTAAAAGCATTTGTATGTGTAAAAGCATTTGTATGTGTATATTTAGTCAAGAACCCTGCACTAAAACTACTATTGACATGTCTATTTTTTTTAAATTCTATGTATCAACCTCATAAAAAATAATAAATTTTATAATTGTCTTAGATATAGTATGACAGCATTATAAACATAGTTACTCTTATGACTGCCATCTATATTGTTATTGATATTCAAAATTGACAATTCCTTTCTGCTGCCTAAGACAGATTCTGGTAATATAATTTAAATTTTTGCTATATATTAAAACACATGTTTCTCTTTTTGATTTTTAACTGACATGAAAAGAATTTTATTTTTATTCATTATCCAAGATACTTAGGAGTACAAAAGTAGAAAAAAATATTATATAGCTTTAATTTTTTTTGTTAGAAATAAGAAAGCTAGAAAGTTTAAGCTGTGGAATCTAAGAGATCAGTGACCTTATTCTTGAAAACATACTAATAATTTTCGTATACAAAAGTGGTATAATATCCAATGAAATTATTAGATAGTATTTTCCCATTTGTTATTTTGCCACTTTCGTATGCGAAAGTTATTCGCATGTTTTCAATACTGTCCCTGCTATAATTTATTAAGTTTCATTTTGTTGCAAACATCTGTATATATTTAATAATTAATTGATATATAATTCATTAAAACAATATATTTGTAGATGCAGATGAACAATGTGAAAAATAAAAGTATTTCTATTACAACAAAAATTATTATACAAGTTAACTAAATTTTATTTTACTGTATAAAAATACAAATCACATCAAGGTGTGATGAAAGATAAAATCTAAATTTAGTAATCTACTAATAAATTGTAATAATTTATATTAATTTTAATTGGATGAGTTGCAAAGACAATAAAATTCTATGCCAAATATCATTCCTTTAGAAACTTCTGTTATTTAAGTTTTATTTTCATGCAATATTTATATTTTATATTTTGTCACGCGTACACCTTGGTGTAATTTATTAAAATAAAATCATTCTCTTGTAGTAATAATAAATATAGTTTTATTATAATCTTCTCACTCTATGTAAACACTTTTCTTTTTTACTATAAATAAAAATACTGCACTGCAAAAGTGACATTTTTCCAAGATTTACATGTTTCGTTAAATGATACAAAGTACAATTTTTGACGTTACTAAAGTAACTTAATATGTACAGAAAAGCCTAGGTACTCGTAAGAGTACTAGCTTAAATTTTAATCTTGTACTTAAAGGTATTCCAAATCTTTCATAATCAACTTATACTGTTATATACAATTTACAGAGTGCTCTACATCAGGACATCCAATATCACGTCATCTTATCTTCAGGTCAATTTGAATCATATGATAAAACATCATCGAAAATATTAATTATTTAATTCCTTTGAATAGATGTTATTAAAATTTTCTTTTTTTCTTTTTTTAGAGCACAAAAATTTTCAGTGTATATACTTAATAATAATAGTTTCATCACATTTCTTGATATGTTTTGCGATGAAGTAATCGCATTAAAATATCTATATAAATTACATAACTAAATTGTGTTCATATGTTTACAAAAAGACCTGAAGATAAATAATATTCCTTATACATTAAAATTCTGTCTTTAAATGTTGCTAAAATTGTCATTATTAATGTACATGTAAATGGTACAAAAAAAAAGAAAAATATATAAAATAGCATTGCATATTTGTAAAATCTACATTCAATTTGCTTTGATTAAACAAGAGATGTATATAAAAATTAATATATATTCAGGTTACAACAGATCTATAATGAATGCAGTTAGCAGGAGATATACTAAATAACATTGCTGAAGTAATTTGCATCAATCGTATATAAACTGCACATATAATATATACACCGGATATATTGCAAGACTTCATCTAATGCGTTTGTTCAAAATTCAAAGCAATACAAGTAAATTTTTAACAAGTGCCATAATTAGTGTCTCGAGCTCTCTTTAACATTTGCATCAAATCGACCGAGTTACAGAACAATTATGCTTCTCTAACATACTACTTTATCTATATCACGATAATACTAAATAAATTTTATTTTTTGCTAACTATCCAATTCCGGTCCGCAATAATTTTTTCATAACAATAAAAATTGGTATATATAATATAATATAGGTATATATAAAAACTTTTATAATATTTTAATACAACACAGAAAGTGTAATAAATTTTAATTTTGGGGTCATATCCGAGAATTTATATACATACTTTACACTCCTTCCTTGATCATGTAACAGATTAACAAAATTAATTCTTCTTTTAGATTTTTAACAATAACAAGAACTATTAATGATAACAGAAGAAGGAAATAATACATATTTCATTAAAATAATTATTAATTTTACCATTTTTAGAATTTTTAAACAATGAAATAAAATGAAGGAGTGTACTTTTAGATTGTGTTATCATAAAATATGTATTTAATGGATAATTATTGTTATATGCATTTAATGTTGCATAAAGAATATGTGAGCATTAAATTAACATTTTGATAAAATTGAAAAAATTATTGTAAACAGAAATTATATAATCGAAATGATTTTGAAAATATATATCTACAAATGTGCTTATCTGACCAGCAGAAAGTTAGTGGAATAAAGATGATATTGACAAACATCTTTGATACCCCTTTTTCCCTTTTTTTTGCAGACATTCAATGCATCGCAATACTTTGATATATGGAAGAACAATTAAAAGCTGTGTAAGCTATATATTAAATATTACTGCAACAAATTCATATCCCATGATGCAGATATGGCAAAACCATATTAACCAATAATGTAGTGTTGATGATTTTGTAGAGATATTTGATCTTCGTTGATTTATGATATAAAAGCCTGGGCAAAACTTGCTCGAGTTGAAGGATTGAAGATCAGAGTGAAGTGCTTTTTATTGAATGATGGGGTTTAAGCGATGAGATCTTCGGCGCTGGTGAGATGCTCCAGTTACCTGACAGTCCTCCCCAACGCCACTGGGAATATCGGTTAGTCATCTGATAAATGCACTTTTATAACTTTTTGTTGTGCGCGCACTGCAAGTCACAGAAATAAATGGGATCGGTTCGTTAGCCACCTCTGGTGCTACTTGTGTTTTATCGCATAAGCACTAATATTATTAAGAGGCCTGGACTATAATATAATATAAACTTCAACCTGTGTGATACATCTCTGTTCAACTGTTATTTGCCCAGGCCTATATAAGGTTTGTAGTATGTACATGCTAACGAAACAAGAACGAAACTTATGACTCATGCTACATGCGATATAGATCAAATTAATCGAAATCAATAACACAGAATTGAACAATCGTAATAATTTGATATTTCAAATTGCTTCCTTCTTTAAAGATTATAAAAACATTAATTTAAAACTTATATACAAGAGATGAATATATAATCTTTGTACATAATCTTTGTAAATTCATATAAGGAAACTTATAAAGTTTTTTTTTTAAAGATACTTGTATATTTGGCTGTTAACAGAAGTAAATCTACAAAGCCTCATAAATTTTATCTCTGTATACTTATGATAAGTAAAGTGATGAAAAATATGAAAAAGATAAAAATATAAGTGGATATAGTTGTGGACGGAAAATATGCTTGCACGATGACAACGAAGCAAAGCTAAAGAATCAGAAGCAATGGGACTCAGTGGAGCGAAAGGAAAGGAATACTGTGAAAGTTTTTTACTTATACGACAAACAAGCAAGGACGAAAGAATTGCACATCGTAAATTTAGTCCAAATTCGAGAAACAGAAGGACAGTTATTGACTTACTGCCTGAGCGAATAGCGAGTAACTCGGTCTGCCGACCTGAGGATCATGCGTTGTTGCGGTTGCGGTACTGAATGATTGGCAGACGAGTTTGTAGCGTGGGCCTGTGCAGCCATGCAGGAGGTACGTTTCACCCTTCTCACTGGTTTTGATACGGTTAAAGATGTAACGGGATTGGTAGTTGTATTGTTGTTGATGTTATGGCTCTGTGTTGCCGGTTTAGACCTAATACGGCAGGAAGATGGATCACAGCTACTGTTGACCAACCAACTGTTTCTACAATTTCCAGTCAAGATAAAAAGACCCTATTTCTTTCAAATACACATGCAATATTGATAATACAATTTATTTTAATGTCTTATATATTCGAAGCATGTGTTAATGGGCGTATAAGCGCAACTTAGAAGGGGATGGGAAAATGAGAATATAACCGGAATAGCATCATCCGGAAGGAAAAAGAAAGACAGGACACGAAAAAAGTACTTCAAAGAAAAATAATAAACAAAGTGATATAAGTATAAGAGAAATAGATAAATAAATAATTGTTTAACCTTTTCACGACTGTCGTTGCGGTAGATCGTAATATCAACCTTTTGGTAGGATCTCTCTCTTTACTTCCCACTTGAGTAGAAATTGCTCCTTTTTGACTTCTGGTTTGTAATAAGGATCCCAAATACGGACTATAATATGGTGCGCATGTTAATTCCAATCTCAAAAAAGATAAAAAGCTACAATGAATGTATGCACTTTGTACTTACTGCACAACAGTAGATGTCCCTGTGCTTGCATTAAGAGAAGTTTGAGTTGTCGATATGCCTCTTCTTCTGGCTTTGATTCTGCACAATTTGTCACCTTGAGTCAACGTACTGTATCTAGCTGTAGCACTAGCCCCAGCCACTGGCCCAGGATCGTCCAACTTTATTTCATCAACGCGATGCATTATCCCCGATACATTATCTTCCATCAAATTCTTTGCATCCCCTTGGAAGGAAGCTCCTCTAGGTCTACCAACTATCGAATATACCCCATATTCATGTACCGGATTTCCGTTCTCAGGTTGCAACGGTTCTTTCAACAATGACCGAAGATACGCTTCTTTTCTAAAAAGCACAGAGATTTGTTAGTTTTTTATGCATAATATATAATTTTTATGCCACTAGATTCACCATAACGAGAAAATTAAATAAAAATGATGAATACATATATATACATACACACACACATACACATACTCACCTCTCCAGCCATTGTTGCTGATGGCCAATTACAGAACCTGGCCTACATATCCTTATCCAAGCGATCGTTTCATGAGCTGTCAAATGGTAATGCTTCATAATGTAGCAACCTATGAGAGAACCCGTTCTTCCGAGGCCTGCCTTACAATGTACGGCAACCGCGCCACTTGCGTTTTCCGCTATTTTAAGAAATTGATGCATTATCGCGTCCGTCGGCGTCGAGCCGTCCATAAAAAATAGATCTTTATGAGTAAAGCCGGCGTCGGTGAAGCTCGATGCATCGTAAACCTTCTTATTAAGCCGCACAATTGTTGTTACATTATTACGGCGGAAATATGTAAAATACCACTCTGGACCATGAAGTGGATAACCTATGGAAAGGTGTGATTTAAATGATAAAGAACAAAAATTAAATGCACAGATAGATTTATACTATCTATTGTGCTTAAAAGTATCCTTTTCTCATCTCCTTTTACTCTTCTATCTTCACACGTTCATCTTCAAACTTTGCTCATTCTCGCATGAATCCCATTGCTTTTGCTCTTGTAAACATTCATTCCATGGATTTGTTTGCTTCCTCTCATTCATTATTGCATTCTTTTCCACAAACACAATCTTATGTCACTAATACGATGGAAGATACATACCATCTTCCATTTTAGATCTTGCATGTGGGCCACAGAAAGCAATGAACTTTCCAGGAACTATCCAATTTAAATCTCCATTCTCCACTCTTTCAAAGTGTTCATACTCTTTCACACAAAAATCTTCGAAATTAAAGAAACCAAGTTGATGGCACTTGTATATAGCACTTAGACAATCCCTTAATGATATCTGATAGCATGGTGGTCCGACCGAGGCATCGCGGAACATGATAAACAAGGGACTATTTGGACTTTTGGTCAAGCATTCGTAAGCTTCTTGCGCTGTACGCTTGCAATACAATATCTGAAAATACCAAATAGATTTTAATTTATTAATAATATTATCTTTTCGACCAAATTTACACAGGGTGTTTATTTAAATTTGATAAAAGAAGTCTTTAAAAATTTTCAGATTTTCTAGAAATTTTATCCAAAGTTCCAAATAGGATTAGAAAATTTTTGAAATTTACAGCTTAAAATTTATTTTATTACACCTTTAATAATCCTTAATCGTGTAGAGAAAAGCCACGTAAAGTTTTAAATATAAAATTTGGAAAAGTACTAAAAGAATTAAATATAGTATATAATGATCTGTCCATAATACATAGATCTAGCTTGCTAAAATTTGAAAGATGATTATAAACGCATAATATCAATTTAGAAGAGTTATCTTCTCTTCCATTATCACTAATTTTTATACGCAAATAGACATTTACGAGTCTTGAGAGAATATACATGGATGTGTATGCTATATTTATTGCTAGTCAATTTTGTATTAACAGAAAAAAATCAAAGAAACAATTTTTTGTCAGAAAGAGATAGAATTTAAATTTAAGAAATTTTCCAAAAACATTCCTAGTGTTTCCCTAGTCAAATCTTGTAAAATCTTGAAAAATCTATGATTTTCAAAGATAAAAAATATAAATTAAAAAAAAGATCAAAGAAACAATTTTGTCAGAAAGAGACAGAATTTAAAATTTTTCTAGTATTTTTTGAGTACTAGTAAAATCTCATGAAAATCCATGATTTACATGAGGATAAAAAAATTTTCTGAAAATTCTAGCTTTTCTCAGAAAACACCCTGTTATAAATTTATACATTAATTGACAAAAATCACACGAAAAAAATTTATATATTACCGCGTAACTTCCTATGAGAAATGCAGCATTAACTCTTTTCTCTGAGTCCATTGTGGTGTAATGCACAAGTTTCTTTTTGCTGAGAGCAATGCCCTTCAATTTTTTGTTAACCTTTTGGCAGTATCTGTACAGCACGGCTAGATTTAATGGACCGAAATCGGAGTAAAAATTCTCATACACCAACTCGTTGTCAATACTGAAGTAATGTGTGTTTGGGGTACTTTTTGGTTTCATTGCTGTTCTTAATGTTACAAAGTACAATCGATCTGGAAGAAGAAACAATTTATTCTTCTTTTTGTCATGTCAGGTAAGAGAAAAACTTTTATCCTCTAGACTCTTTAACCACTTCATATACAGTATTCAGAAATAATCTAGAATTTTTAAATGTAAATTATGATTACACGATTGACAAAAATAAACACTGTTTCAAAGATAACATCCAAAAGAGTAAATATGTTAAATACGTTAAAAGTATCACAAATGCATTCTTTGATAAAAAAAAATAACTTAATGACGAGTTCATAAGAGTTCGTACATCGTTAATTTTAATTAAAAGAGCGTCTCTCTGTCGGAGACTTCGCAGATGTTCCGTTGCAACGAGAAGAAAATGTTACAAGACATTTCCGACGTTTACAAGCGGAGGACGCGAGTTACACGGGGCGCAGCGTTTCCTCGCGATCATCAAAAATAGAATCTAATTTAGATTACCTTTTATGAATTCGGCCGCGCATACCAAAACCTCGTTCGCGTCCTCCATCGTGATCCAGTTGCGGGTGTACGGCGCAGTAGCAGATACCGATCAGGTGGATCTGTCATCAGCGCGACGTTAATGCAAATAGGAGCGTTCAATTAGCGCGATATAGCGCGGGCGCGCAATAAACACGCGGGACGTTGGAGTGGGCGGCTAACTAGGCGAAGTCGCCGTCGCCGCCGCGTCGGATTAATCGGCGGTGGTGGTTGGTGGTGGTCTGCCTACGCGCGTAAAAATCCGTTACGTCAGAGACGCGCGT
>QKQZ01049638.1:0-23783 GCA_003595255.1 Solenopsis fugax
GGTGCATTCGCCCGGGGTACCAGGAACTCTGCGGTGTTCCGCTTGCGGTCGTCCCGGATAGGCCGCAACGACCGGGCGCGAGCGGAGCGGCCTCGTCGTCGAGACTGTAGCCGCGGTATATATGCGTGCGTGTATCTCGACCGCACAAAAAGGATCTCTTTCCTCGCATTTATGGCCCCGGCGAGCTCTTTTCCCGCATTTGACACGCCGTTTCGTGTCGCGGCCCGCGCGGCCAGAAAAGATTTACCGACACCGGCGCACGGACCGTCGCGTCGCGTCGCGTCGCCGTCGTTCTAACGCTGGAAAGCGCAGGCGGCCGTAGGCCGCATGCACATTGGTGAGCGATGAAGCTTTTGTAGTGCCCTACAAAGCGCGAAGAGAATAATCCTAAATTTTTTTATTTGGGATAACAGTGCCACCAAAATAATTTCAAAGCATTTTGTAGAGAGTGTGAATATTAACTAAATCTAAAAAAATAGTTTTGCTCAATCACTATTTAAAAATTTAGATACAGAAAATAATGTTGTTAGACCATCAAAATAATTATGTACGACGCTCTTGAGCAATGTTGCAACAAATTTTGATATTCTAACAACTTGAGCTAGTTTGAGCATTATTAATAATTTATAATTATTTTGATTGTCTAATTAAAATTGTTTTCAAATCTGTATCTAGCTAAACTATTAGATACTTTAGCAAAGCCGTTCTTTCCGTGTAGATATTGAGTACAGACTGACTTTTTTCACGATTTGAGTAATTTAGAAATAAAAGATACAGAGATACATTATTTCGGTACGATTTAAATTATATTTACAGTGGTGATGTACTTTGGTTTCATTACATGGTGTATTTTAACTTCATTTGAAAAGCGATTTACTTATTACCATGTGTTTCGCAGAGCTTAAGGCTCGTCACTTTTCGTTTGCCGATGTGTACGTGGTCTACCAGTTTCGAACTGCGATTTTAAGAACTCTCCGTCGCCTGGGATTGCGTGACGCGCGAGGGACACGCTCGTAAAACGCTAAACGGATAGATAGGTGTTTTATTATGGTTCGGCAAAGAACTGGAAGAGCCAGTTGGTTTAGTAGTATATGTTGTGTACGTTCACTCTCTACGATACGATGTCTGCTATTCCAATAGCGAAATTTAATTTGAAACTCGCGAGGCAGTCTAGGGTCTTTGCAATAAAAGCCTGAACGACAAGACATAAAGAGGATATAATAATTAAAAAGATATATCAAAGTGGGTGGTTTAGTATCTTGAGATTTACTCTTATAAATTATCGAACGAGAGTAACGCGAAATAATATACCGACTAATAGATCCATACTAAATAACGGTCAATTAAAATCCGTCGCACGTGCAACATTACAGATTTTCGAAAAAAATGTGAGATTTTATTATCCGGATCGTAAACAAGTCTATAAATAAATATGAGTACATGAATAGATAAGAACTTAATTACCACAATTGCCTCACAGAGTTTACGTTTGTAAAAAAATGTTGAATTAAACATTTTCATAAATTTTCTCTTTAGCTTTCAAAAAACGAGGAAAGTTTTTTAGTGTTTTACACCCGTTTAATGATTCTCGTATTGCGTATTATAGTACTCTATATATTTCTTCCACATTTAAAAAAAAGTAAGTTTTTTATCACGCGGATCAATAATAAAATATTATAATTTCTTTAATTCTCTCACGGAATCCTATTTTAACATGTTATTTAATTTGAAGCCTGTTTTCCGCGTTTCCGATTGGTTGTAAATTTGTTAATTTAATAATTGTTTAATTGTTTAATAAATACTAGTTTAGAATTGTAAAATGTTGAATTAAGCATTTTCATAAATTTTCCCTTTATCTTTCAAAAAACGAGGAAAGTTTTTTAATGTCCTACGCTATTAACCCGTCTAATGATACTCATATTGTACATACCTCTTCCACACTGTTCATATCGTCCAACCCCAAATATGGAGTCACGCAGAAAACACGAGAGAGTACGCAGCTAGTTGTAAACAGGTATTAAAAAGAACATTAGACTCGGGCAGAAAAGCGGCGCGATGAGCAAACGCGATCAATCAACGTGGTCCCGAGGATCTCGAGCGCAAGCACGACGAGCAAGAAGGTCCTCGAGTCTGCGAGACCCACTCGCGAGAAGGGAAAGGGCAACGGCCCGCAATCCACGCTCGTTTCACGTAGGACGTGAAAAGGACGTACTTTATCATTTTTGCAAAAACAATTCACGACGGACAATACCATTTATATATCGCGTCTACATCGTGTTCAAATAAATTATCCCATAACTTCTCATTTGATATAACAATCTCGAAGAAAATGTTAAAATGTGAAAATGTGAAAATGGCTCTTGGATTAAATATTATTTTTAGATATTATTGAATTTCTAAAATCCATCTTTTAATTTTGTTTTTGAGAATCTAGGCATTCGTTTAGATAAAGTTGTGGATTCTAGTACATTTTCTTATAGTCCGGCGGATCTTCATCTTCGTATCGTCCGAGGTTTTTGTCGAATGGCCGAGTAAAGTGACGACGCGGATCGAAGGGCAAGGGAGACCGAGGGAGCAGATTAGACACAGGGACTCCACTTCGGTCGATCTGATTTATGAGCTATAAAAGGCGCGGTAATAGCGCTGTAGATTAGACTATTCGTGTCGTCGGTAGTTAAAAAATACGTCATTGAACGAGCTCGTAGGTCGAGCACGTTCAAGTTTCGGCACACTGAAAACTGGGTCTTAGGACTAGCTGTGCTAACAGCGACGCCTTAAAGAAAGGGAGCTAAAAGTGGAGAAGGTGGCGAGGAAGGTGGGGAAAACTCTACCCTAGAGTTAGTACTCCGACGCCCCCGTCCTTCGTTTTAGCTATAAAATACAGATAAAGGGCGACCCTGTTTAAGGGCGTTGCAATGGGATCGGTCGGTTATGCTCGCGATTCTAAAAAAGAAAGGGAGAGAGGGGAGTTTTCCCGGCAACACTGCTGCGTAGTTTTCAGGGAGGTTCGTCACGGAAAAATGCTTCAACAATAAAACCTTCCCTACTATCGTGTTCAAGTCTCGAAGGACGAAAATTGTCAGTCCGACAATCGCGGAAACTTCCGCTGAAAAACACATCCTCGAATCTGGATAAAATCGTTTTATGTGAATTTAATACGTTTAAATCATTAATCTATCATATTAATCTGAATTTAATTTTAGAATATATCTGATTGAATTTTTAAAGCAAACTTCAAAATCGACGGAGAATAATCGGAAATATGTCAAAATTGTTCATCATTCCCTCCTTTTACCTGTTCTCTACGAATGAACGCGAAAGCTCGCGCTTTTATTCGCGCTTGTATTCACGCGCTAGTAAAATATTAAAAATTTTTCAGGTAATGCGGCGCATAATGTAATATCCGTGCGTGTCGCCACATTTTAGTTCCCTCACGCGTCATCGTCGTAAAAGTAAAGGACCGCTCGCAAACCGCTGGCGTACGCGAATAAATCGTTTTAGCCGCTTCCGCGCAGGAAATGTAATCTCGTTAACTTTTACGCGCAGTCGCGAGCGGCGTTAATTTTTCACGCGGGCTGACACCTCGCGCTGGAGAGTTTATGCTGGAGACGTTTCAAAATATTTCAGGCCACGGTGGAAGGCGCGAGAGAGCACGGTAATTCGGAGCACGTTACAGAAAGCGGTTCGCGAGCAGCCACCGCGTTACCGCCGTTGATACGACACAGACGCGACAGTTACGAGGACGTCTTTTATCACGCGACTCTTTGAAGATCACCCGATCAAAGAATCTTCGGTTCTTTATTCGATTCCGCGCTCTGCCTTCTATACGACTCCACTTTTATTTTGAATTCAAATAATGCATTGAGAACTCTATACCGATTTACAGAACAGTCTAATAACGAAATAATTCACTTGCACGATTTTAGTTTTATTTCTAAATATATCACAGGAATAGGGTTTAAGAAAATTTCATCTGTGTGTGAAAATATTGTATAGGTGTTTCCTATAACTCGATTATTTAAGAATGTATTTGACAGTCCCTGCAAAGTAAATAAATTTGGAAATGTGTTTAATATTAACACTCTTCAAATAAGCTATATACATATGAAAATTGTATGAATAAGATTATATTTTTATTTAACATATTTTTATAGTATTTATTTTATTTGTTATTAAAAATTAAATTATTTTTTACAACGTTTTAAGAAAAATATTAATTTTTTTGTGTATGTACTATAAGTATTTAAGATGATTTATACAAAGTTTTATTGTGATTGTCTGTTTAGTTATTTTGTAAGTAAATAAATTAATTTTGTTCATTTTACAGAACTGATCTCTACATCGCAATGAAACTTTATATAAATCATCTTGAATATTTAAAGTATTTAAGTAAAAAGATTCAGATTTTATTTATTATTTCATTATTTATTATATTTTCATTAGGACACATGTCTATTTCTTAATGAAATAATTTTTTTTATCCAGATAGAAAATTGCCTCCAATTTTTTCTACTACTTTCAAATGCAATATAAAACAATCTGTAATTTTTTTATAATTTTCTTAATGTTTTAAGAAATGTCCTATATATCTTTAAAGATTATCAACATTTTTTCTAAACGAAGGATAGCACATTTATGTAGTAATGTAATTTGTAAACAAACAAATTTAATTATATAAGATATGATGATTTTAAAATGACCTTAACAATAAAAAAAAATTATATTTAAATTATCTCAAGATCTCGTAAGATAATAAGCATGAAGAGAAATAGCACAATATTTGCCTCTTCGAAATGAACAACTTTTCTCTTTGTCATTTTTTGTAGCGCCTAAAAAACAGAGATATTGTAAATGATCGAGTTACAGGAAACATCTTGTACGTAGAATTCATTTGCGAAATTTCAATTAATGTATATAGTAACTTAGAACCATATTTTTATGCATGAATAAATATAACTCAGTACTTTAACGTCCAGTCGACGCAACATAAAACAAATAAATAAAGTAAAACCTATTTAACTTAAATAGCTACGACTTGAATATAATTTGTAGTATTTCAAACTCGTTGTTTTTCCCTGTAAATCGAATATGTTTCATAGATAGACGAGGGATCGATAGATTTAGAGTTGCTACAGGTTCGTCGCTAAAAGAACGTTCGGCTAGTTGCCCATACGAGTTCTGTTGCCTCGCTTTGAACTTTTATCACCACGAGGCGCGTATAATCTACTTTTTACTCGTCGCACACGTGTCTTCGAGCTTTACGTTCGCGGGCTGGCAGTAGCCTGCGGCTTCCCGATATGCGCCGATACATTATGCCCTTTTATTTCTCTTGGAAAAAAGGCCCCAGCCACGTTCTCTTTATTGCCTCTCGCGTTCTGCCCGTTAAAAGTTATACTTGGACTCAGTCGAGTACAGCGTGAGCAATCGACCGGCAACTTTCGAGGAGCACGGCTCTCCTTAGTGTCGCGTTTTGATCTCGTTATTAGAATGAAGAATAACATCGTAATAACATCGTTATTGAGAGAGTTTCGGATAACTTGGAAAAGAATTTAATAAAAAATTCATCTCCCCCGACATAATTAATCAAAATGCGTGTAAAAGGATGGCATATCGAAAGGAAAACATATTTAAAGAAATAGTGTGTCACACGTGGACATTCGAAGTTCAGGTAGACTGAATTGAGGACGAAGCCTACGTATATTATTCTCGAAGCGCAATGAATTGGAAAGAGAAGACGTCAGATCGAATGTCTTCGATCGTCGATAGATCGCGGCCGGATCCGGGAGCGAGACGCCTCATATCCAGAAGGAGCTGCGCTCTTAGATCGCTCGTTTCTTTCTCACACGTCGCCCGAGGGATCCCAGCGGCCGTCTTAACGCTAGGCTGTTTATTCCCTCGCCTCGGGAAATTATGCAAAGTGCAATGCAAATTTTCAGAGCAGCGTACTCCTAGAATCGTCATTAGCTCGCGTACGACATACGAGCTTGCAACGTGGTAGCTCGCAACGGGATCGTTCGCTAATTTTTTAACCAACTGCGATGCGCGGATAGTCGCACGGATGGCGGACCGCATACCACACTGACGGCGCAACGAGTTAAGCGCTAGTTTGTTAAAGATTTTAATAAACACGGCGTGCACACGGCGCGTATACGCTTTCGAAGAACACAGCGTAAGAATATTTTAATATATTATCATTTTAAAAAATTGCCGCGAGTAATATTATAATACAAGTGTGTACATCAGTGGGAATTATTGCCCGATTCCCAGGTAACATGGAATTAGCACGTAGGAGAGAGTTGTTGAATGCATCCTGGTCTCTAAAATCGGACCTCATCAATATTTTATATTTTTACTTAAAATGAACAACATTCAGCGGCAAAAATATCAAGTAAATGAGAAATGAGTGATATACACACAAATTTTACAGGTTTCATCTTGTTTTGCGTGTACTGATGACATTAAAAAAAATCAGATATCACTGACGTTAATTTTCGATCAATTTATTTAGCCGATAATAAAATGTAACCATACCGAATTTTTTATTTTCATAAAAGAAGGTTTATTGTGAAATATTTTACATTTATTATAGATACATATTTGCAGTTATTATGAAGATTAAATTTATATTTTTATAAAATCCACCAAATTTCCTAAATCGTATCGTCAGAAATTTTATTACAATAAATGATACTAATGTAAAACTGATAAGTAATAATAATAAAAGGTATGAACAAAAATAAATTGAAGCCAATTTTATTTCAATGTTCTTATTTCTTCGTTATTCTTATTTATTAATTATGAAATATTTAATTCTTTTTTTGATAAATTATTAATAAAATAAATATAAGTTATAAAAATTCTTTATACTTTTAAGCATTTTATTCACAAATTCTTTCAAAGACTGTACGATGCAGGAGACCCACAGGTAAGATTTAGACGATCGGTTGCCTAAATCGTAACTTTTGCAGATTGTTGCAAAAAGACATAATAAATTAATTTTATGTTATTAAAGAAAGGCTAAACGTTGTTATAACATCTGAAATACCAAATGGGAAATATGATAAAAAAAATAACTTAAGTGATACGGATTTGTGTGTGGCAACTCTCCCCTAAATGTTTGACCAGCGATTTACATCGTGTTTTCGTGTACGAGGAATGCCATCCGTCGCGTCATCGGAAAGGAATTAACGGCTCGAATTCTCCCGCGTTAACGAGGACTCCGAGGAGGTGGAGACGCGGCCTCCTTCTTTTACTACCCTCGACCCAGCATTCCCTCCTCTTTTCTCGCGCGTAGCCGGTGGAAATCTCGTGGGCGTGAAATACGCGTATCTTAAGGTCCCCTAAAGTCTCGCGCGCGACATCGCCGGGCAATAAAGTCCGTTCGCGTCGCATTTCTTCAGATTTGGACCTCGCAAATCCCTCGCTCGCCGGGCACAATACACACCGTGTGTCCGGGAACGCGAACGCGCGCGTGAGAGACAAGCGCGAGGAGATCGCACACGCGGAATTATGCGCACGTTCGCGGAATCGGGCAGCCGCAGTGAATCAGGCGCTTTTACGATGCGTTCGAAAATCTCGCGCGCGAGTCCCGACAATCGGTCACAGTTTCTTTCTCGGAATGCGCGGACGTTATCCACGCCCGCAGGATTTATCTCCCCGGAATTTCTTTTCGGCGCTGCTGCTGCTGTTGCTACTGCTGCTGCTGCCGCCGCTGATCTCGGTGACCTTTCACGGCTTAACGGAACGCGGTCGAGGATCCTTCAGGTTTAACGATCGGCCATGGAGTTTCGGCCCGACGACTCCGGGCTCGCCACGAAGACTTCTTCTTCTTCTCCTCGACGAAGTAGGAGGTACCGCGACGTCTTGCTCATTTTGCCGCGACCTTCGCGAGCTCTCCTTTCGCTTCACCTTCCGTGGATATTTGATTTCAGTGTAACGACGCAAAAATCCGGTATCTATAAGATGCTGCGATAGACGGATAATAATGCACACCGCCGAGATTCTTATTTAAGATAAGTCAATAAAGATACTCCGCTAATTTCGCACGGGCGCAATGTCGGAGTAACAAAAGTAGATTTATTCCCTCCGCGCGCATTCAAATTCGCCGATTATTTCCGCAGACATGTTTATTTTAATAATTCCGCATCATCCCCCGTGCTCTGTCGTTATTTTTCAATTTGCCCGAAAATTTGGTACGAGAGGAATAATTGGCGCGCTGGTCTCGGTTATGCGGGCAGGATGTACCGAGGGGAGTTTAGCGCGGAATATTTTACGTGTGGCCGAAGCACGCAAAATTATTCGCCGCGGTAAACTTTCCCCGCGCTAAACATAATTATGATTACCAACTTCAAATATGGTCGCACAGCAGCAACAGCCTCTAATTTACGTAGTTGCCTCGAGCGCGTAAATAAATGTTTGCGGTAGCACGGAAAATACCGGCGCCCCCGAATAACGAGCCAAACATCGCCCACGGTTTTCCACCGCAGTGTGACGTTATTTCCATCTTTGATGATATACGCTGCGCAACTTTCGAAGAATATACAGAAATTGCATGACGGCGAAAATTACAGCTCGAACGGACCAAGAGTTTCGAACAGTTGCGCACAATGACTCAAGGAACCCTGCTGTAATTTGTTTGAATTATTTTATCATTTTTTAATAAATTTATAAATATTCAAGAATATTTAAAGATTTTTTTCAAGGGAAGTCTTGAGCGTGATTATGTAAAATCTTTCACAATTTTTTGTTACGAATTGAATAAATGTACAAAAGTAAAATTTTAAGACAATTTTTATTTATATACACTACAGTAAATAGTAAGAGTAGAAAAATATATTTTTTATTAACAAATATTCATGTAAATATATAGATTAAGTATTCTCAATTTCTTTTTCAAGTTTCATAATTTTGCAATGAAATCTCAACTCTCGGTGGTTCGTTCACAGAGAATTTTAGCTAGAAACTTTCAAGAGGCTTGCCACTATCAAGTGAATCTCTACAAAATATAATAGATTGAATAAAAATTAATAAAATAATAGCATTATTAGCAAAAACTCAATTTTTCGTTAATTTTTATTCAATCTACTTTTTAAGGATTAATCTAATAGTGACAAGCCTGCTGAAAATTCCTAGCTAAAATCTGCTATAATCGGACTACTAAAATATATTTTTCAATTTTTTATATGTTGAATAAATATCCCTTAAAATTTTACTTTCACATTTGTTCAGTTTGTCATAAAAAAATGTCAAGGTCAAATATGATTTTCGAGCAACCTGATCTTCCAATTTCCTTAAGAAAATGTAAAATTTCAGAGAATCTAAGAGTTTAAAAATTCAATCTCGATAACTTCAAATTAGACGATTAACACCGACCTAGTCTCGATCGTTCGCCGCACGAGGGTTTCATCCCAGTATCTTCCATTTTCCCGGGATTCATCGGAGATACCCTCCACGGAAAGACTGGTCTTTCTCCCGCGGTATCTTCCTTTTACCTTATAACCGTCGGCCGACTTGCGCTGTGAAAACGTCTTGGCGAATTGCCACTGCCAAACCATAAATCTAATCGGTCTTCGCGTTCTCGAAGCAACGTTGTTGCCTTCTCGATCTTAACGATCGAGCTGCCGAGGTCGCTTCAGCGAGAGCAACTCGCCATCGAAATCACCATCAGAGCTGAAATACTTATCTCTGGGATAAAGAAGTAAGAAGCTTTCAATCCGGACACTTTACTTTTAGCGCCGATAACGCATTTCCCGACTATTCCAACTGTCCGTCACGTTTCTGTTATTGTAGAACACGAGCTTTATCTTATCTTACTACACACATACGTAACTAAGTGCTCGGATTATCTCGAATGTTACAGTTGTCCTTTGTTGCTGTTCATCCCTGTCCGTTATTTCCATACCCGCCCACGTTTCTCGCAAAGACGCGACGAAGGGTCTAGATACGAGAGTCGAGATAACAACGGCATTCATCATGCCTCAGTGTTAATCAGCGGCCAATTAAGCGTATATTGGATAATGTAACTGCTGAGTATGACGATTAACCAAGTACAGCGAGTATACTCGATGCCTAAAGCTTAAAATTCTCGCCGTTCGCGGCGAAGGTCGACGCAATTTATGTCGACAGCGGTCTCGGTAACTGCCGGAGTTTCGGACGCGCCCCGAGAGTGCGACCCCCTGACCTTACGCGAGCGGATGAGTTACGAGGTGGGGGGCCATTCAATGTCGTCTCCTTCGCAAACTTTGGAAAATCGTTAGCCCACGTCGCGTCCCTAATAGGGAAATCTTGTTTTAGTTCTTAGTAGAATTTATTTTGCAAAAATAATTGAAAGATGAAGGCTCTAAATGACTGAATAAATCGATGAACAAGCAACGCTAAATGTAACATTGTCATAAATATTGGTTTACTTATACACAGTATTTGTCGTGTTTATTTATTCACTGAAAGAAATATTTGTCGAGAAACTAAAATATATAGTCTGATACGTTTTCAACTTAAATATTGAATTGGTTTAATTAAGTCTTGAATAAAAAAAATTTTTAATGGTTAACATATGGTAAATGAATTATATTTTTTGTACAACTAAATAATTAAATCAATTCAATATTTAGTTGATCATATCGGATTAAATATTTTAGTTTTTCAAAAAAAATTTTCTAAGTGTATAAAATTATCTAGTCAATTGTTTAAATAAAAAGAAATTAGCTTTATTTTATTTTTAACTAAATTATGTAAACTGTACATTATCTCTGTCTTTATTTTACACGAAAGAAATGTTATCTTTTTCAAATTAACTAAGTTAATGTGAGCAAGTAGGAAGTACTGTGTCCTTAGCTTCAAACTCCAAGGTATCATTTATCTTAATAGGGGAAGTGGTACAATAGATTGCACAAATAAAAAAATAATAACGCAATGTAAAAATTGCCTCAAAACTATAAATGGTTCGAAAACTTTTACAAAGAACTTTGTCAGCCATTGTAATGTGAGCTGTGTATTTCTTTTTTCAACTTTGATTTTTATTTGCGTATTGATCCAAATCAAAAGAGGAATATTTTTTTGTCAAATTAAATTATATTTGAAAGAATTTTGTTTTTAAAAAATAAAAATTTATAAATGAAAATATGAATATATTGTTTGTACATCCTAAATTATTTTGTGACATTATCTTAAAATTTTCTACATAAAATATATAATTAATCTTTTGTCTAAATAAATTAAAATTAAATCATCTTTATTTTACTTAAGATATGTTTACACGTAATTTCTTTTATATTTATGCAAATAATTTTAAGTTATCTAAATGCAACCGTCTACGCAGCATTTTTATCAAACAATGTAATCTTATTAGTCCTTTATTTAAATATCATGATTATGTTATTAGAAAGAAAACATGATTACTTTTTATTGTTGTACGCCTGGATAAAAGACGAGCTTTATTAAACCCCATAGAAATTAAAGAGATGCCATCTACCGCAGCGACTAAAATTTGGAAACCTGCAATCAGTGATAAGCAAAGTGACGAATTTTTATCGATTTCCTCGTGGATAAGCACAGCAATGGTAGCGATAACGCTCGCATAATTGCGCGGTATAACGTGCGTTCTCGACAAAACGATTTTGCGGGCGGTTATTTATTGCGCGTGGGAGAGCACGAGGATAAGGATCCGCTGGAAAAAAAAAGTAGTGAGGCAAGGCAAAGTGAAACTTTCCTCTCCGGAAGAGAGGTGTGCAGCGGGAATTACGTACATTATTACGAGTCGAAATGTCGGTATTGTGCCAAACGACCCACGCGGTCTTGTAGCTGAAATTGGACGGGACGACGGGACGGCGGTTAAAAGGGCTCGTTATTTTCGTAATAACATCTCGCCGCGCGTGCATGCACGTCACGAGGGGATTGCGACGATTTTAACAGGGTACTGAAAAAAACTCGTTACACACTCGGACGATTTCTCTAACGCGGTTACATTCGATTAATTTGAGATGTAAATGTTGTTTTCATGCGGAATAATATTTGACGGTAGCCGGCGCGTTACACAAAATTGCGTTGCTTTCCCGCGAATTGCGTTGCGATGCGGTGGTGCGGCGTTTTTACATTGTATTCCACTGCCTCGGTTTCAACAAATTACCACGTTCCTCCCGAAAAATATGAGTACGCTTCCCACTGCGATTCCCGCCGCGGCGCGGCGCGGCGCGGCGACGGGTTGAGAAACTGCGTGCGTCGGATCGTAAAAGTATTGTAGAGCAAAACTGCAACTCTGCTTTTTGCCGACCTTATCTCCGGCGTTTGCGACAGATCGGTTTAAGGTGTCCGGAGCTCGCTCTGCCGCCGCCACCGCCGTCGTCGTAACTACAATATCCCGGCTGATACTTGCGCAAGACTTACGGCCCAATTACCAGCGAGCGAATGTTTCTCGGAGGCGCGGAGGCGCGCGGGCGATACCGATCGATCCCGTCGTCGTCGCGGCGCGGTGGCGGCTGAAATTTCCGCGGTGGAGCCTTGTTTTAATGAGAGCAGAGTTTCGCGTTTTATGCCGCCGGAATTACACGGTGCATGCTCCCCCTTTCCAGCGCACACGCCCGGCAATGCACAAAACTCTACGTCGACCACCGTCGATTTTGCCCGCTCGATCGATGAAACGCGGGCCTGAGTGCTGTTCAAATAATTGCAATTTCATCCTCGCGTGGTAGGTGCAAATCACGACTGTTCTGCAACAAGTAGCTATCAACGGCATTGAGTTTCTTGTGTGCTCTCGACGGTTATGTTGCGACCGTCGCGCAGTAAAAGAGAATAAAAGTCGTAGCGGTGGGTTAATGAAAGAAAATAATGATGAACATGTGACCGAGGAGGTATGGTCGAAAAATTCAAATGCTTTAATCTGCTCAAAAAATTATATAGCATATTATATTATTTGAAGTAAAATTAATATTATATTAAAATTTCAAATCAATTGACCGTAGTTTCTAAGAAAATGAAAGTTTAAATTGGAGTTTTATTTGTGGCATCTTATGACAAATGCTTGAATGACTAACAATGTTACGTTACTTTTTTTAATAATTATGAAAATATACATAAAAATTATACGAATAATTAGAACATATCCGTTTGTATGTCTTTACAAAAATTAAACTCCACATTGAGAAAAAAGTCGAAATTAGCAAACAAATAATACTTGTGACGTTTTCTTCTAAATTTATTGATTGTAAAAAAATTTGATTGTGATAACGAGAGAGAAATATACATTTCTGTGAATTATAGCTCATGTTTCTTATTAGTTTATTTGTTAAGAATAATATCTCGCTTTATTTAAATAAAGATTTATATTTCAGAGAAATAAATTTATATCTCACAAATATATATTTAAGTATCTTTTTCTCAGTACATTCATCATGTAGTTTTTTCGTATACAAGTAAAAAGTATGCTGAGGAAAGTATGCTTATGAATTAAAGATGACTTTTGACGAATTAAAGAAATATAACGAAAAATTTGGCAACGCTATTAAAAACATCGATAAAACTAACAAAGATATTATTAAAAATTAAGCTGTTGTAAGGTTTACATATAGATATAAACTTATGCCATTTTCTTCGATATTTAATGGTTATAAAAAATTTATTTCTAAAATATGCTATATCTTATCTTTTTTTTATTAATTGGTTTATTTGCTAGGAATACAATTTTATTTCACCGTATTTAAATAAAGACTCATTTCAATAACTGCATCTTTTTTCTAGTGTAGGCATTGCAACGTCGCAGTTAGCTGTCTAATTATAAAGTTCGACATTTTTAATATAAGTACAATAACATAAATACAGGGAAAAAAGTAGATTAGATGATTCAGCAAAGCTATAGCTTGCTGCGCAAGTTCAACATCTATAACTAAGGAGATTTGATAGTTTAACAAAGAAATTATGTCTGAAAGTAATGAATGGATTGTTAGAGCAATTAGTTCTTTGCTACAATGAAGATTGCTAATGTAACAAGTTTTCTTCATTACAGCAGCAAAAGTATGCGCCAAGTCTTAGCTAGCAGTTTCGTTAAAAATTTTAATTCATATATTGGATTGATTTTCGCAGAAAGTTGTCTTGCTGTTAACAAATTTGCTGTGCTATTTTAACAAAGTTAAATTATAATCGCTAACTTTATTAAAAATTATTATAAAACTTTGCTAACATAAAAAAGTGGCTTTAACATAGAAAACTGGCTGTCCCTACACTGAATGAATTACAGATATGAAAATAATTATGTTGGATCATTAAAAAATCCTAAAAAGGATTTGGTAACTTTACATAATTATTTTCTTATCTGTATTTCAACAAAGTTGTTTCCATTTTTTCCAGCGTATATTACGACTATAGATCTGCTGAATCAGTGAATTTCTTACAATTAGTTGTTTTAACAATTTTTTTTCCGTGTTACTTTTTTCTCAGATCGATCGATCATCCTTACTGCCTCTCGTAATTCTGCCGATGGGAAATTTCTATAATGAGCAAATAGGAGAAAATTTTGAAATGATAAGCACGGCGAGTACGTTACCTCGCACATACGCGTTTCGCGTACGATTGCTCACAGCTCTATAATACTAATTGAGTACTCACGCGAACATAAAGCCCGCCGACGTGCCGCGTGCATTTCCGAGGCGATTAGGAGTGTAATAAGAACCAAAATTATCAAACGGCATGCCACATTCGCCTCCGCGTTATTACGGGACATTCGGGTTTTATTTGAGACACAGCTCCGGAGAAGGCGCGCTAGGTAGCGAGGTAATTCACTTTTCAATCGCCGCATCGGGCTTATATTATGATCTTGAAATGGGCCTAAGTAAAATTGCGCAACACCTTGCTTTCGCACCAGTGAAAGCGCGCGAGCGCGAAAAGATAATGAAGTCACGTATTGTACAACAAACGCGGAGGGTTTCCACGAGCGGTTTCTTTACTCGATATTAGTAATTTTATACCGACGCGCGCGGGATAGCCCCCCCCTCCTCCGACGCAGGCCGGCCGAGATAGACATTCGAATCGTCGTTCGCGGAAAGATGCAATAAAGTTCCCAGACGCGGAGCACACTTTACGCTGGTTAGCGGTTAAGTACCCGGCACGTAAGAAGGACCCGTTATGTAAGTCCGTTCGCGATTAGTGCGCTATGCATACGAATTAACGCGCGCAGCATCCGGAGTATCATATTCACTCCGGCCGTTTCCCTCGCGACCAGATGTTTCCGTGCGTCGTCCGTCGTCGAGCGTTGGGAAAAAGAAAAAAAAAAAAAGTTTCGAGGGTGCCACGCGCGTAACTCTTCTTAAAACTTGGCCAATTTATTCGTGATCAAAGTATCTTCAAGCGCCGCCGCGAGCGAGTGACTCTTCCCGCGTGCGCGGGATTTTGATAGGTCACGTACATTCCGCGCAACCCTCCGATCGCTTCTGGATGCTCCTCGGTTGTACTTGGAACAGTTATGGGAACCAGGTCGCGGGGGATAGTTACACAACTGTTTGATGGGCGAGGCGCTCGGGTTCGGAGCAACCACGGTGAAAGTGAAAGATTCTACTCCTCGTGGCGGCGGTGGCGCGGCGGCTCGCGCGCGATACATCCTTTCAAACGATTGTCGATTAGTGCCGGTCGATCGTACATCGATTTTATATATACCCACAAGACGCCCACCACCTTGACACCGATCAACGCGCTTTTCCTCCGATCGCTCGACGCGCTCGGCCATCTCGTTAAGATCACGCGCAATTTTCTGCACGTACGTGTAGGTTTGACATCAAAGTACTTAGAATCTATCGGAACAGCAGAGCTAATGCGTCGATTTTCCGTGTAATTTTCATCTTAAAAATTGGAAATTGCCCATCTTCATAAATATCTCGTAATTTGATAAATCTGTAAGTGCCGCGCGCGTTCAGAGATGCTGGTCACGAGAGTAAGAGAGGATTGCGAGGATCCCCGCTTAATATGGTCCGCGGTAATTCCGCCGTTTCCGCTGTAGCCCGGCACAAGTGTACGGAATATGCCTCACTTTGTCTTCGTTAACTCGAAAGGCTTAGCGGAAAAATGCATAGGATCTTCGCTCGCGGCAGTGACCGATCCGCGAAACGGCATCCGACGGCATTGCGGCAGATGCATTGCGTCGGACCGAGCAGGATGTTGAAAACCCAACACGGAGGCTGTTACTTCTCTCTTTCTCCCTCTTTTCCTCTTTCTCTCGCTGGGTCAGACCGGGTCGACATTGCACGAGCATTCTGCACGCTCCTCACATATGAACGCATCCTACATCGTATCTCGACTAACTTTCACGCTGGGGATCGCGCCGACCGAAGAAAAGTTATGCTTCTGACACGTACGTAACGTGACGAGAATATCTACCCGCTCGTCCCGCTGTTTTCCTTACGAGCAACTCATATGCCTGACACTCCCCAATTATCGCAAAATTAAACACGCGAGTTCGAAATATCAACTTGATTATTGATTTAATTGAGCGATTAACAAGGTATGTATCTTGCGGATTTTGGAAATTTCAATATTAGAGTCTGATGTCGTAAAAGTAACATTCGGATGCCAATGGATCAAAGAGTGTTACAAGATTTTAAAGTTTAGACTGACTGTACGACGTGACAGCGAATAGTCGAAGCTTCACGGAATCAGTCTAGTCGTAGTGTCTAAGTGCTAACTCTCTAGCTTGCAGTTTTTATTAAATAGTACACATTGAAGAAACAATTTAATGTACTTTGAGCTTTTCAAATAATTATTTTTATTTTTTAAATTAATTTTAAAGAATATGTTTATTTTGTAAAATTGTAAAACAAATTAAGTACGTAAGAAAAAATAAATATTTTCAGGAAAAACGAAATATTGTGAGTCAGTCTAATAAAGAAGAAAATTCTAATCCTTTGATCCATTGGCTTCTGAATGTTACACGAAATGAACGATTTTGTTGAAGTGTCTAAACATTTAGTTGAATACAGATCTGAAAATAATTTTATTGAATCATCAAAGTAATTATGATGGAAGTTCAAACATGATGAGCAATGCTGCAAAAAATTTTGACAATTCTCGCAATCAGTTTGAGAGTCCAACGTAATTATTTTAACAGCCTAACAAAATTATTTTCAAATCTATATCCAGCTAAATTTTTAGGCACTTTAGCAAACCTATTCTTTCCCTGTACATATTACTTTAAGGACATCAAATTCTATATCATAATATCAAACTTTCCAAAATCCGCGAGTTACATACCTGGATCTCCCCTTGTAAATTTTTTGTACAGAGAGAAAGTTTCATTAAAATTAATAAAAAAAAATGGGCGCTATTAAGTTATAGAATCTCTGTCGTGTTCATTTTTCTCCTCTCGAACAATATTGAACGAAAAGTAATTTCAGCTAACTATTAAAAAAGGACTGGGGAGGGTTAAAGGGTTGAGGACGGCGTGCTACGTGGGTGGCGGAGCGGAGGATCGACGCGCGATTAAATAAACGACGATTTTATTGGCTTCGGCGGCCGGAGTTATATCCCGGATAGAGAGAACCGGAGTGTTAACTACGATGTACCGTGGATAACCTAACCGGGCGAGCATGCAGGCCGCTCATCTACGTACGCGTGTAGCAAGTGGGTAGACCCCGGTCGTGAGATAGGCCGGTTTGTCGCACGTGCGACCGTGGGATCGTACAAGCGGAGCAACGGCAGCATCCCTGTTATTTACTGCCGGCTACCTCCTGTCCCTCGGGATACCGGCGGTAATTAAGAACGGCTGTCGAGCAATGCTTTACCAAGAAACGACGAAACTACGAATATATCCCGTGCCCCGCTTCCCCTTGCCGCTTGAAAATTAATAATGCCTATCTGCCTCCTTTCTCTACCTGCCCACTTCCCACGGAAGAATTACCGGGCATCAAAAGTTTGCGTTTATTTTCCAATTAATATCCTTTTTTTTTCGATTTTTATTGGATACTTTTTTTATTTCCAATTGTCTGCAAATGTCGCTGACAAAATAAGCAAAGACTTTGAAATTTATCGGGTAATAGCGACGATACTGGCGAGAGTTTTCTCGTTCCTACGTCGACTGGACGGTAAACATTATTTTGGAACGTGCCCGGCATCGGTCGGTTAATTGCGGCTCTTGCACTTAAGATCGCCGATAACGATCGGGGACGATCGAGGCCCGGATAAGCGTGCGTGTCCACCCGAGCTATGTTTATCCTTGCGCGCCGTCTTGATATAACATTATTAGGAATAATAAGTAACTTAATTTCGCGGAATGGCGTGCCGCTGCGCGTCTATACCGCCATTAGCCGTATGTAACATCGGCGCGGCAATTACGGCGAACGACTCGGTCGACTTGCTGTAACATCGTTTAAATTCAAACATCGATCGTCCTCTTTGCGAACGGTATGGAATTACCGCGCGTCTCCCAAGTGCAGTAGCAACGCGGGGCTTCACTAACTATTATTATTCGCGAAGCCATAATTCCTCTTTCAGATAATGAGATATTATTTAAGGCAATCGATATTTTTTGCAAAGACGAGCGTGTCAACACGAAAAACATTTCTAATGTGCCGAATTAATCTCGTCGTGATCGGAGATGATAATAATTACACAAAATTGAATCTAAAAGATACATCCGATTAATATTTATCAGAATTAAGAATATAGTCACATTCCTTTTTCTTTCTACACTAAGAAAAAAATTGGTTAGAAAACCAAAATATTTAGTCCGATACGTTCAATTAAATATTGAGTTGGTTTAGTTAATTCTTGATTAAAAAATGTTAATGATTGACATGAATAAACTGTGCCTTTCTTGTGCAACTAAATAATTGTTCAACCCAATGTTTAGTAGAACGTATCGGACTAAATATTTTAGTATCTCAACAAATTTTTTTTCTCGGTATCCTATTTATTATACATTATATTTTTACAATTTTTAAAAAATTCTTGAATTATTTGATTCTGCACAATCTCGAATGTACAGGAGACAACAATTTTGTTAAATTATCTAAAAATTTAGCTGGATGCAGATCTGAAAATAATTTTGTCAAACCATTAAAATAATTATGTAAGACGCTCAAGCTGGTTGCTAAAGTGTTAAAACTTTTTTGCAACATTGTTCATTATGCTTGAGCACCCTTTATAATTATTTTAATGGTTCAATAAAATTATTTTCAGATCCGTACACTGAGAGTTCCAAAATTTTAATAAATATTTATTTAAATAGTACTAATGAAATATTTATTTACGGTACATAAATATTTACTCTATAAAAAAAAGATACTTAAATTAATTAGTGATTCTTGTACTAAATAAATATATATTTATATTTAGTAAATATTTCATTAGTATTATTCGAATAAATATTTATTAAAATCGAGTAATATTTCCCTTAGTATATCTAGTAAAATTTTTTGGATACTTTAGCACCTATTCATTTCATGTAACTATCTTCTGCTCAGGTACAGGTTGAGAAATTTCTAAAAAACATAATATAATTCGAAGAGAAAACAGTTCCGGACCTACGACTAAGCTAATCAAGAACTTCCTTTTCGTTTTGAGCATGGGAATGCACACGTATACTTTCCGATTCGCTCTGTGTCAGGCACGTTCCGCTTTCGGGCGTAAGTAAATGCAAATCTGACGTGAGCTCTCGCCTTTAACCCGCCCTACAAGAGACTGGATTCCAGTCGTTTACCGTCGGCCTTACATCCAGTTTCGTTTCGTGGCTACTTCGCCGGCTCTTCATGTTAATCGTCCCCATGGTCACGCGCGCGCGTAGGCATCTACGGTCTACGATAATTAGACAATCAACAGGGATCAGAGGGGAACGATGGTGCACCGTTCAAACGACCCGCGTGCGCACTACCCGCCGCACTAAAACGTCGGAGTAAAATTAAAGCTCCCCGCTTTTGGTGGCGGTCACGGCAGGAAGAGGGGGAGGGGGATTTATGCTTTACTGCCCTTTACTGCCCTGTGCTGGACCCGTAGCTACTGCCCGCGGCATACCAGCGGTGGTTCTCAAGCCGGGCCGAATTACGAAAAACGAGCCGCACGAAAGCCGCGCGTCGTTTTGTCCTCGAAACGTTTTGCGGGGAGTAAGGTGAGTTACGAAATTGGACACGACGCGCAAGTATCTCGGACGCGTCGCGCCCGCGCGATACTTTACGGCTTTGTGGTTCCTCCTGCGGTCTGCGACGAGAGAGGCAGATTTCGGATGCAGTAAAGACGAACAGCCGCCTAGGACGATATTAAATCGCTCGACCTATCAACCTTCTTCAAAATTTGCATCTACATGGAAAGAATGGCTTTGCTAAAGTATCTAAGAATTCAGCTGGATACAGATCTGAAAATAAATTTGTTAGGCCGTCAAAATAATTATTGTTGGACTCTCAAACTGACTGCCAGAATGCCAAAATTGTTTGCATCCTTGCTCATCATGTTTGAACACTCGTCATAATTATTTTGATGGTCCAATGAAATTATTTTCAGATCTATATCCAGCTAAATGTTTAGATACTTTAGCAAAATCATTTTTTTCCGTGTACATCCCGATGATATACTTATGAAATCTTTGAAAAACTTGATTTTTTATTTTTCTGTTTACTTTTTTGTTTAAAAAGAAGAAAGGTTCGTGTATCTCAAACACTTGACGAAAATTTAAAATAAATGTGCCAAATTTCGGAATAACGAAGAGCTGTTTGCAAAGCGGTATGCGAATTAACATTTTCGGGTAATGAAAATGAAATTGGGAGACACTGAGCAGAGGAGACCCTTGCGATGAGTATTACGTTACGACGCCTACTGTGAATGCGACCAGGGCTGTTTGCCGGGCGAGCCACGCAACCCCTCGTCACTTCTGACCTTAAAGTACGCGAAACGCATTCGGACTCGTTGTGTTAACTGTCGGAAGGTGGTTCAATTGAACGGGATTACGAAAGGAGACGGACACGCGATGCCAAGTCGGTTTAGCAATAGTAATCCGAGACTATCCAACGGCCGGAATCCCCAGAGTCCGTAGGATCCCGTCGCATTCGACGTCAAATGTACGAAAGATAAGGGGGAATCGCAATTTATCGCCGAGCGGATTATTGCCAGAGAAATATCGCGTAGAAGACGAGCAATAGTAAAGCAAAAATGTAGGCAGAACACAATGCGCAAAGCTCTCCGTCTTGCGTCTTTGTGCGAAACATTGCAATCCTATCTCTACTCAGAAAAAAATGCTGTTGAATCAACAGCATCAGTCTAATTGGAAATATTTTATTAATTCAATAACAGTACACTGAAAAAAAGTCTGGTTATAACTACCAAATGTATAGTGAAATAATATCAATTAAATATTTTGTCAATATAACTAAAAGTAATTTTATTTTACTAAATGTTTAGTAAGTATTATCAAATCTGGTATAAGTTACTAAATATTTAGAAAAGTAAAATTATTTCTGGCTACATTGACCAAATATTTAATTGATACTATTTCACTATACATTTGGTAGTTATAACCAGTCTTTTCTTTTCAGTGTATTAATGAAACAAAATGTTAAAAGTAAGGACAGTAACAAATATAATTGAATGAATAAAATTTAGTTGAATCAACATATATTAATGACAGTTCGTGAATCGACATTTAATTGAATCAAACTACGTTTTAATTACAGCATTTTTTTTTCATCGTACAAGAGCATTATTCAAGAAACGATTTAATACAATACATACTGCGTTAAACTTTCATTCACAACAATAAGTTATTAAAGGAATTAATTGCAGCAATCAAATCGTTTTACGAATTCTCCAACTGAACGGGAGATCTAAAGGAAAAGGAGAAATGTTGCAAAATCAGTCATAAGCGGAGAATTGCTCTCGATTTCTGCGATACAGCGAGGGATTGGAAGAACGAGGTAAAACATTGGCGGACGCTCGTGCGGCGATCAAACGACATCCGACATTCGTAAACCTGGGAGGCAGCGCCTTGTAACTAGTCATTACGACGAATTCCCTTAGGTAATTTCTCCCGCTCGAGGCCGACCCGGTTTTAGAAAGTATCGGGGAAAGGAGAGTCGTAAAAAAGACGGCGCGCGGGTAAATGATTCATAACGCGCTCGACTTCCTCCGTCAAAGGGGCCGGCGTTTATTCGATCGATAAATAATATTGGCAATTATTGCGGTTAAACTTTAACGACAAAGTCTATCGCAACGGCGGTCTCTTCTCCTCCTCTGCTGTCCTGCCGTCCACCTCCTCCCCTCCCCCATCTCCCGCCCCCTGCTCCGTTCTCGATGATCACCGATTACCGATTAGGCTAGTAATTATTTCCGCGCGCCGACCGATCGCGGCTGCAGTGCCGTTCTTCTCTTCATCTTCTCGAAGGAAACGGCTCGATTACCGTATAGCGATTTTACCGCAGCGCAAGGTGCATCATTGAATAGAGACTCATCAGCGAATGACCGTGGAATCTATGTTTATCTCTGCGTGATTACGCAAAGTAATATTAGGTTTTTTTTAGTTTTTAGAAATGTACATATAATGTGCTATCAGTTTTAATCGCCTTACACTCGTAAATTAAGGGGATCGTTTATTCGTCGATAGGTCGTTTTCCGTTCTGACTTCGCTAGTTTTAATGTTCTTTCACTGCGCTGAGAGATATACAGCGAAACGATACATATAGAATACGCTTTTATCGAGTACGTCAGATGGTGATAAATCACGTTGCGTTGGCGAAATAGTTGTTGCCCCCGACAGCAATGGCAATTTTCGAAATAACTTAGCGCGAGATAATAAATTGCATACTGCGCATCTGTGCATCTGTTCCGCGTGATGCGTAGCTCCAACGCCCGACACGCCGCTGCAGAATGCAGCCCTCAGGCGTGTATCCCGAGCCTTCAACCAGTTGCATTTAATTTTAGAATATGATTTTTCGTAAATTAATCTACAATACGTAATATAATATATCATTTCACGAAAATCCTTTTTTTCACTTACCCATTCTTTCAATTATGAATATTAAGTTGATGCACTAAGTACAAAAAGACTGTAAAACTTTGACTTCGAAATTGCATTGCGAAAACGAATGTTCTTAGACTTTTACACAGAAAGAACAATTTTGTTAAAATATCTAAAAATTTATTTGGATAAAATCTATAAAAACAATTTTATTAGATTGTCAAAATAATTATGTAATAATTGGATGCTCAAGATGGTCGCTATTTTTTTCTGTGTACTTATTGCATTATAGAGAAAGTTCGATCACAGACGAATACTTCAATCTCGTATACTGTTAAATATTGAAGAATTAAATTTAAATCAATTTTTTGATGTAAATAAGATTTTATTATTTTTAATTTCTGTGTGTCGATATTTGTTATTTTAATACAAAATATGTAGTTAAAGGAACAACTTCTAATCTAATCATTTCTGTGATTAAATTGCTTAGTTTCAAAGTAAATAGTGTCCATGTTAACGTATGCACCTAATAAATACTAAATTAAATTTGAGTCAAATTTAACATTTTTATAATTAAAAAACTTTTTTGCTCCTCATGCTTGAACATTTATAATCATTTTATAATTATTTAACACAATTATTTTCAGATTTGATCTAGCTAATTTTTTAGATACTTGAACAAAATCCTTCTTTACGTATACGGATATAAAGATTTCGTTAACATTAACGAAATCTTCGATCGAGCGGTCCGATCGATCGCGTCGATCGTTGGTTCGGCAGAAAATCTCACGCAAGTTTCACGCAACGATAAGTCGTTCGCGATTCTCGCTAGTTTCATCGGCGACGGGCGGACGAGCGAGCGAGCGAGCGA